>JAJLWC010000040.1:0-82341 GCA_030674195.1 Starmerella stellata | reverse complement strand
CCCAATTCGCCTCCAACAGCGGTTCTGTTGCAGTTGTCATCGCCATCGCCGGTGCCGAAGCCGCAACCGGTGCAGGCGCAACCGATGCAGTACTTCCTCGTGCAGGAGGCGCCGCAGGTGCCCGTGCCCTCTCAGGTGCCTGTGTCCGTGCAGGAAGCTAGAGTGTCGTGTCCGAAGATGGCGGCGGTACAGATGGAGGCAGTACCGGCGAAGGAAGAACAGGAGACGGTGCCCGCGGCGTCATCGGTTTTTCTGAACAGCACGGCTTGCTAAATCTGCACTGACTTTTGAGTAGAAACGATATCACTAGTCACTCCGTATACAGTATCCAATAAATGCCCACAGTATAAAATAAGAATCGAAATACACCTATATCCAGCAAACTAAAGTATCATATACAATCATATACAAGCATCATATACAAGCATTTTCATAGTTAGTTCTGGTTAGTTCTGGTTAGTTCTGGTTAGCACTCGACGATATGCATCGACGATATGCATCGACATGCACCTGTTATCGCGTAAGTATGCGTGCATGTGCATGTGCGTGCAAGCTGGGTGTGCGTATTTAGGTATATGTTTTAAAATGTATGTATGCGTAGATGGCGCACATGTATGCGTGGGCTGGTGCGGTTACATGCGTGCTGGATATAAAGAACCCTTGCCATGCGACGCTGCTGACATGTCGTCCGAGTTTCTACAGAAAGGAATAGAGCAGGTCCAGAAAGCGATTGCGGCCGACAATGACGGCCGCTATGAAGAAGCATGGAAGCTGTACATGGTCGGTCTTGAGTACTTCATGACGGCGCTGAAGTACGAGAAAAACCGGCGCAGCCAAGAGCAGATTAAAGCCAAAGCCGCCGAGTACATGACCCGCGCTGAGGAGCTGAAAGAGTACAATCAGCGACAGGAAAACAATAAAGACAGCGACGGCGGCCAGCAGAAGACGCAGCAGCGTCCCCAGAAAGGCGGAGATGCTGATAAAGAAGACAAGGAGCAGGCTAAACTCAGAAGCTCTATTCAAAGCGCAATTATCAGCGAGACCCCAGACGTGAAATGGAGCGACGTTGCAGGGCTCGAGTCTGCGAAAGACGCGCTCAAAGAGGCCGTCATTCTTCCGGCGAAATTCCCGCATTTGTTTGTAGGCAACCGAACACCTGTTTCAGGAATCCTGCTTTACGGACCCCCCGGAACTGGTAAATCGTTTCTGGCCAAAGCTGTTGCCACCGAGTCTAAAGCCACGTTCTTCTCTGTCAGTTCAAGTGATCTCGTCAGTAAATGGATGGGAGAATCAGAACGGCTAATCAGACAGCTGTTCACCGCCGCTAGAGAGTCGAAACCAGCAGTTATTTTCATAGACGAGGTCGACGCGTTATGCAGCTCGCGTGACGAATCGAGCTCTGAAACCGGTCGCCGTGTAATCACTGAATTGCTCGTTCAAATGAACGGTGTAGGCAGAGACCAGACCGGCGTGCTGGTTCTTGGTGCTACTAATATCCCGTGGCAATTGGATGCAGCGGTCAGAAGGCGTTTCGAGCGTCGTATTTATATCCCGCTGCCTGATGCAGCAGCACGTTCGCGCATGTTCGAATTGAATGTCGACAAAACCCCTACCTCGCTTACCCCGGCGGATTTCCGTGAACTAGGCGCATTGACAGAGGGGTACAGTGGTCATGATGTCGCAGTTGCTGTTAAGGATGCGTTGATGCAGCCGGTCAGAAAATTGCAGCAAGCCACTCATTTCAAACCCGTTGTTGTTGAAGGAAAAGTCAAGCTTATGCCCTGCAGCCCAGGAGAGCCTGACGCGCGTGAAATGAACTGGATGGATTTGGAAAGCGACGAACTCGAATTGCCGCCGCTTGAGTTCAAGGATTTCGTGCGCAGTGTTAGCACCACCAGACCAACCGTGAACGGCAAGGATCTCCAGAAACAGATCGATTTCACTAACGATTTCGGCCAGGAAGGCGCGTGATTGCGCGGTTGCGCAGATGCAGTTGTGCAGTTACATGGTTAAGTGTGCATGTTTGTAGATGTAGATGAGTATATAAATTGTGTAGAATGTGTACAGGTAGGCTAATGCAGGCATGCGTCTGCACGTTCATATGCATATGCATTTGTAGGGTTATAACTAGGGCAGGATGCTGTACGCACACTGCAGATTACGGATAAGCCGATAAGCTACATGTGTGCGTTGGTTAGGGGTAGGATAGGGGTATTGTCTTATGTCGCTTTAGCTTTAGCTAGAGAAGGCACAATGCTTGAACACACGGCCTTGTACTCGTCTACCGGTGGCAGTTCCTTGCTGCATATCCAGAACATCGTCCATTGAGAGTCGGGTAAACGCATGTGCCCATTACTGCGCTCGAAGTACCATTTGTTCACCCTGTTATTATACCTAGACCGCCAAACGATTTCGGTTGGAAAGAGTCTTCTGATCATCTGAATAAGAAGGATGTCAGCGACGTTATTAGCGCCCTGGGCAGTAGGGTCTACAGCCAGTTTGTCAAGGTATGCGATTCTTCTATTAGTGATTGGCGAAGTCTCCCAAGTGACAATTGCGCAGCCAGCGTAGTCGCCTACAGTGATTACTGCAGCCACTGATCCCTGGACCCTGTCTAGGTAATGGTTCATATCAATTTTCCGGTCGAAACTGCTTTCCAGCAACGCTTGGAGTTTTGTCAAATTAATGTTATTGATTTTATCCTCTCTCCGCAAATCCAGGCCGTCGAAATCATACCGCACGTCTACTTGCAGCCCCATTCGCAACAGCGAGGTCCGCAGTTGTGTCTTTTCTAGTTCTAAAGGCAGACTCGGGGAAATCAGAGGTCTGTCGGTGATGATATTATGGATCAACGGGTTGCATTTACGCTGTGATCCTATGCTTCTGGAGTCGGTTATAAGCCCTGTGGTATGAGATCCACAAGTGAGCAGAATCTTCTGCATAGCATCTAAGTTAGCAAGGTGCCGAGTTTTAACATCCTTCGGTAAATTGCTGAGCCTGATTTCGGCTCCAATGTCTCCGTATTCTTGCTGTAAATTCACGATCACGTGAGCTGCATTCTTCCGGCGTTGGCTTGGCAGCCCGCCTAATTCGTCGATGAACACGACTTTGTCAACGGTGTAGGGTTCAGGAAGCATTTTCGCGAGATATAAACACGCGTCGTATGAATTATAAAGCTTTGTTTCGTTGCTGTCGCGGTCGTACATTGTAGGAAGCAGTAATGGCACTCTGCACAGATCCAGTGCCTCTTTCAGCCATTTTTGGTTAAGAATAACGCCTTCTTTAGCCGAGATATCAAAAGGAGTAGGAATCGACATAACCGGGGTCTTGAACTCGTTTAAATACCGGTTCAAAAGATGGCTTTTAGCGAATAGCTGCTGCTGGCATGTTTCCAGCGTTGTTGATCTATTAGAAGCATACTCTACGATTTCTGAGCTGCCGTCGATAACCACTATTGGAAAAGAGCCTAAATCACGAAGGTACGAGAGCGTACGGCCTAATGCACGCCCCGGTTTCGGCGCTAGCGTCTTGTCGATTCCCTGTCCGGCAAGACGTACAATGCACACCTCTTTCTTGGCTGCATTGCGGCCGTACTTTTGCATGTACTGCTTCGCTTCGCGTTTGGTCGCGGCCGTCTCAAGCACTGCCAGAAGCAGATTCTTGAAACGCATGATGACACATTGAATTTCGGACAGTCCGATATGTTTTATAAAGCAGCCGGGTATTTATAGATCCGCTTAAACAACTGTTAGGTTAATATAAGCTAGCCTGGCTTTTCAAATCACTTTAGTTTGAGGGTGGAATGCCGCGTCTTTTTTTTTGTTTTGGGCCGAAACTTATATCAGGCCGAGGCCGGCCGGTTATCTATTGATAGCCGTATCACGATAATCGCCGAATCGGGTAAATCGATAAGCGGAGTGTCAACCCGCGCGGTATTTTCATAGATGCGCTGAATTGTTATTTCTATACTTTTCATACTTCTATTCCTCACATTTATAAATTTTGTTCCGCCTTTACTTAAAGCAGATCTACTCATCTTATTACATATATCCTTCCCCCCTTCCCCGCGTTGTGTTACCCCACTCCGGATCCGTCGTAAATTTGCTGGAAACGGTTGTAACTTGTTCTGTCGCTTGATATTCCACCTACTGACTACGACTAGCTTCGTTCTGACTCACCGTTACACAACACAATGATCCCTGCCAGCCGCGTAGTGATGAGCGGCATCCAGCCTTCTGGGGTGTTCCATCTCGGTAATATTCTAGGAGCCGTGCAGATGTGGCGCAATTTGAGTATTTCCGAACCGAAAGACTCGCGAATGGTTTTCATGGTTGCTGATCTGCACGCTCTGACCTCGTTCAAACCCCCTGAAACTCTACGAAGACTGCGGTACGAAGCGCTCGCTAGTTTGCTGGCGTGCGGTTTAGACCCGAAAAGATGTACTATATACTTCCAGTCGAGTGTCCCCGCGCACACCGAGCTGCACTGGATTTTGTCGAGTTTAGCCAATATGGGCTCGCTCGGCCGCATGGTTCAATGGAAAACCAAAGCCGGAATCGATCCGAAATCCAGTTTACAGAGCCTTGGCGACGGCAGCAACGCACAAACAGCGGCCCGAATTGGAGACGTCAGTCTAGCGCTTTTCAGCTACCCTGTTCTCCAAGCAGCTGATGTTCTTATTAACGACGCTGATGTAGTGCCAGTCGGCGGCGACCAGGCCCAGCATTTAGAATTGACAAGGCATTTGGCCAAAGTGTTTAACCACAAATACGGGCCTGTGTTCAAAGAGCCTGAAACGCTGCTCACGCCGTGCCAGCGCGTGCTTTCGCTAAGAAACCCGTTGAAAAAGATGTCGAAAAGCGACGTTGATAAAAACAGCTGTCTCTATTTATCCGACTCTCAGGACACGATCACGAAAAAATTAAAGGCAGCAGTGACCGATTCTATTCAGGGGCCTATAACCCTCGACGAAGACCGGGCGGCCGTGAATAACCTGGTTTCAATTGCTTCTTCATTGTTGAACAGTACTCCTGACAAGTTTTTGAGCGAGTATAGACCGCAGTCGCACGCGGAACTCAAAGCGTTGGTAGGAGACGTGGTAAACGCATACATTTCCCCTATTAGAGAGAACTACACAAAGTACCTTACTGAGAAGGCCTATTTAGAGTCAATGGCTGCAGAGGGCGCTGAAAAGGTAGACGAATGGACCTCAGTCAACCTGAAAAAAATCAAGCATGCTGTGGGGTTGTAATGGCCTTATACACTTCATATATCCTTACCTTCATATATCCTTACCTTCCTACATCCTTGTACCTATACCCACATCGTATACCTGTACCCCCACATCTTTGTACTTTATGCCTTTGTATCTTAACTTTTTGAACTTTGCTGCCCTACTCTTGT
The DNA here is from genome assembly GCA_030674195.1 of Starmerella stellata. Taxonomy (NCBI): domain Eukaryota; kingdom Fungi; phylum Ascomycota; class Dipodascomycetes; order Dipodascales; family Trichomonascaceae; genus Starmerella; species Starmerella stellata. Next base: position 76,938 of record JAJLWC010000040.1, on the reverse strand, counting down.
GAACCCGCAGACGAGTGGACTTGTATGGCCCGTACTTGGAATAAAAGAAGTAAGTTCGCTTATGCGAGACCAAAATAGCATGCATAAGAAACATCATGAATGAGGTGTTAACGATACTTTCAACTACATATTTTTGATATGGATGGGACACTACTTAGATTAATTGATGTTGGCAATACTGCTGGTAACGCTCAAACGACTCACAGCACTCGGGTCCTGAGACAGTTTCTCGGTTCTGTACTTCTCGTAGATGATTTCGAGCGTTGAGTCGCGCAGCTCCTGGATATGGGACCCGAAAAGAACGCTGCGCAGTGCAATGAAGTCGGAGTGCATAGGGTTCTCAACATGCACGAATCCCCAGGGGTACTTCCGGCCTCGAATGTACTCTCCATCGACCTCGTAGATGGTGTTAGCGCCTACAACTGCGAACGGAAGCATCTCGCGCAGCGCGTCGTTCTCCTCGTTCTGCTCAAGACTGTCGAGGTCGTAATTGAACGTGAAAATAGGCAGGTTGTGGCTCTCAATGCTGTCCATAACCGTTTGTTTCACTTCAAGCAACTCTTTGTCTGTCATCGTGTCGGCTTTGCCCACAATTGGAATCACATTAACCCTCGCAGAGAGTTTCTGGATAGCTGCAATATCCAATTCGTTCAGTCCCCTAGGAGAGGGCGAAATGAAGTACAAACACACATGCACACGCTTGTCTACGAATTTCGGGTTCCTGCGCACCCGAGTCTCTTCCTGCAACGCATAGTCGAATTGAGTCTCCAAATACTCAACAATCTGCTCAGGGTGCCCGGTGTTGTTGATATGCTCTCCAAACCCCGGCGTGTCCACAATCGAAAGACTAATTACGGTGCCGTCAGACTCGCCAAGGTCGACTTTAGTAGTCCTCACCACTATTTCTTCGGTCTTCTGAGGAGTCTCGTAAACGTCGCCATCACACAACGTGTTAATGAAAGTGGACTTGCCTGTCCCGCTGCGGCCACACACGAGAATAGTCAATTGAAACCCCTTGCGCGTGATTTTATGCCGACGCAAGTGGGCAGCTGCGTTCATAGAGATTAACGGAGACGCCATTGAAAAAGGACGAATTTCGGTTAATACTAGTGGAGACAATAAACAAAATAAGCAAACGCGTCTAGTTGTTTACACAGCGGAATGGGGCCATATGCAGTATCACGTTATATGGGCTAGGTGTATGCACTAGCCAAGAAACTGTCGAGACCGTTTTTGGAAGCGGACTTAAGCGAGGAGTATATGTAAGCTGGTTGAGCAGTTAGTCAATACATTACACGCATTGCACTAAACGCCAACTGCACCAGCACTAACTAAAGGTAGAAAAACAAAGGCACGCTATTGCAGTAGTCCATCGCCACTCTCCACAGACCTCACTCCAGACCTCACCCCAGACTTCACCTCAATATGACACTGCCTAACTACACCACCGCAATGCACATTAGGGACGGGGTCGGACAGTCAGCATAATAATGGGCGAAACTGGATCAGTGATTTCCAAATACTACACTACCACGGCTACGACTATGCAATGTAGATAATAATTCAGCACCCGTGCTGAAGCCTGGTTCAGACTAATGCATATGCCAGTGTTATTTTAGAGCTACCTTAGACACAATGGCAAAAGCGGTATTATTGCGTCGCGCAACTTTGTACGTGATCTTTTCTGCACGCCAGTCATTTTAGTGCGCAACGCTATATTACATGGAAGCTTACATTAGATCTGAGTTCTATGGTGGTTCTCCCAGGTTTGAGCTTAGTATTTTTACATCCACCCCACGTGACGTTTAAGTTAGTGTGCCATCCTAATAATTTAGAGACCTGCACTTACAAGTCCGTCCAAATTCATCGGAAGCAGGTACGTGTTTCTAAAGCGTTGTAGACATATAGATGGATCCGTTCCTAAATCCACCCTCGACGCCGCGAAAACAGAAACCTGTAGACAGGTTCATCCTCCAGCGTCCAGGTGCCAATTTAGAGAAGGTATTCAGCGTCGCGAGCTCGTTGAGGACACCGCAGAAGCAGCTCGACAATGCGTTTGAGGATCCTATAGATATGCGGGCCAAAGAGTCCCGTTTAGCCCGCGAAAAGTATGCCACTGTGCTGAAATCCGAGATGTTCGGCACCTCCGCCAGCTCGTCGTCGTCTAGTTTGAATATGGGATCTAGTACACACCTAAATACGCCGTATGAAAGCCCAGAACGTGTGTCGCCCGTCCGTAGTAGCTCGGTTATGAGTTTACCCACCTCCCCTCGACGGAAACGCGATATGCCTACCTCTAGTTCCGGCGTGCTTAAGTCGCAAATCCCCAGGCTGTTGCGCTCAGACACTGATTTGAGTGATATCAGTCTAGGAGGAGGCAGCGCAGGTGCAGGTGGAGGCGGTTTAGGCAGCAGTCTCCGTCCTGAATCCAAAGACCTTCTTTTACGCCCGAAACACAAACCAAGGCAGATCATGACTAGCCCGTACAAAGTCCTTGATGCTCCGAAACTCGCTGATGACTTTTATACGAATCTTGTTGAATGGGGTCCGTCGAATCGTCTAGTCGTTGGTCTCGGGCACCACGTCTATGTATGGGACGCAGGAACGAGCTCAGTGGCTGATATTGCCAATCTTGGTGCAGACGATATGGTCTGCTCAGTTTCTTGGCTAGCTGGAGGAGAGCATATAGCAGTAGGAACGAATTCCGGCCGTACCCAGATCTACGACGTAGAAACGGCTCAAAGACTTAGAAACATGGCCGGGCATTCAGAACGTGTTTCTGCGCTGTCGTGCAATATGCACATCCTCACTTCCGGCAGCCGAGACCAGACAATGGCCCACAGAGACGTTAGAATTAAGTCGCCCTATATTTCACGCATCCAAGCCCATCACGGCGAAGTCTGTGGCCTGAAATGGAACGTAGAAACACAACAACTGGCTTCTGGCGGCAACGACAACAAACTCCGCATCTGGTCTGGTTTGTCAGAAGAGCCAGTCTATACTTTTGACGAACATACTAGCGCCATCAAGGGTCTTGCATGGAGCCCGCACCAACGCGGTTTGCTCGCTTCTGGCGGCGGGTACAGAGACAGGAAAATCTGGTTCTGGAATACCAGCACTGGGCAGCCGTTATCGTCTACAGACTCAGGATCCCAAGTGTGTAACCTTGCATGGAGCCCACAATATAAGGAGCTTATTTCCGCTCAAGGAAACGAGCTCAATGACGTGTTGGTATGGAAGTACCCCTCTATGCAGCCTATATCCCGTTTACAGGGACACACCTCGCGCGTTTTGCATCTTTCCTTGAGTCCAGACGGCCGTAATCTGGCTACTGGCGCCGGCGACGAAACTCTGCGGTTGTGGAGTATGTACGAACCCGACTCCGGGGATTCAGAAAGCTCGATTGTCGAGACTTATCATCAATTGAGGTGAATTTTTCTTTTTAAAAAAACAGCAACACTACCACGCCTTTTAATGGCTGGGGTTTCAAGTACAATTACGTCCTCGCTTGCAGGCAAGCTTGGCAACAAAAACATTTTGATTATTTTAACTAATAAAACGGCATCTCAAGAACACAAAAACATAACAAACATCGACAGTTTACATAGGTTGAAACTACGTTGATAAACACAACTTTTTCAGTATGCACACTTCGCGATTGTATACCTCGAGCAATATTTTTTTAACAAAAAGTAGCAAATTAATGTTCAAAGGTGTGAGCAGAAAAAGGCAAAAAGCGAGGCTACCAGGGCTCGAACCTGGAATCTCGTGATTCGTAGTCACGCGCCTTACCGATTTGGCCATAGCCCCTAATGTTGTAAACCTGGTCGTTTAAAATAGGCAGTTGTTGAAAAGCAACTAAACTCCGGAAACGTTATCAGCAAGTGTAGTCCGATCAGATTAAAAGCCTGAACCGGGTCGAGTCGGACTTAGAGGAATAATCCACGTACCTGCTTTTCAGAATAGGAATAAAATACGACAACATGGAAATTTAATTAATATAATTTGGATTGACGACTCAAAATACAAGAAAAGCTGTCACCAACGCGATAATAGCTACTCTACATGGGTTTACCCCTTAAAAAAGAGGCGGATGGTACCGGACGGTGCCGGAATGTATTAAATTTAGTAATCAATAGCACTTAAATTACATAACAGAATATTGGGAGATAGTGTTCAAGCGTTAAGGACATTTTAATGGCTTATAAAGGTGTAGCAAAAAAGAGCAAAAAAAACGAGGCTACCAGGGCTCGAACCTGGAATCTCGTGATTCGTAGTCACGCGCCTTACCGATTTGGCCATAGCCCCGAAGGTTGTAATCCTTTGTAAAGTTAAACTCAAGTGTGGATCACGCTTACTCAAGACGCGTTTATTACGTTGGCAAAAAACGTTAGCTCCTGCCTCGTCTCCACGACTCGTGACACCACAAGCCCACGTGAAAGAGATATATTCGGGTCGGATTAACATGCAGGTTAACGCAAGACCAATTGAACAGGAGGGCTTGCAGCCATCTCAACAAGCGGCAATGCTTGGGCAGGCCTACGACGGCAAGAATATCGCCATTGACAGCCAGCTCTTGCAATCGCATCAAGACGAGCAAGCCCAGGCGCTAGCCGTTGCTGCCCAACAGCAGACCGACCGCTCAACCGAGTACGCCATTCAGCAGCTGCAAGGCTATCCCGGTCTTAAACCAGATCCCCATTCCCACCATCCTGGAGCTCTTCAGCACCATGACCCAAACAACCAAGGCGGTGTTCCCCACGGGCTAGGCCCCGTCGGCACTGGGTATGCCCCAGGCCCCGCCGCAACGCCGAAACCTATGGTCGGTAGCGAGGAGTACTACCGCGTCAAGAAGTACAACCACAAAGAGGTCGAGAGGCGCCGGCGGGAAACAATCAATAAGGGAATCGACGATCTCGGGAAAGTTGTGCCCGACTGCGACAAGCACAAGGGTCAGATCCTCGCCAAAGCCGTGAACTACATCACGATGCTGAAGGAGAAGGAAGAGACCATGGTCAAGCAGCTGACTCTTGAGAAACTGATCAGCGAGCAGTCCATCAGCGAGCTCTCCGCCGCCAACAAATCGCTTAAAGCGGAACTGGCACAGGCATGGAAGGAGCTCGAGCATTACAAGCGCCGCTCCAAGGGCATGAATGAGTAGTCTACATATACTTCGTTTTTAATTTATTCGTATACAGATAGTGTTTGGGGCGTGCTTGTTTCAGCATGACCAAATAAACGAATCCTGTACAGCAGCAGTTTTTTTTAAAACCAGTTAGTGATTGGTTCGTATATAGGAAAGCAAGCAGGGCTTGGGACTTAATGAGAGGCGTGTGAAAAAGGATGAGTGAGAGACACGTGCAAGGTATTAAACACAGCTGTAAGAAGGTAAGGAATTACTGTTTAAATATAGAGGGATTGCATGTACAAGAATTAAATCCAGATGTGGGTTAGTGTAGGTTGATGTTTATTAGCAGCAGAAGATGCACTTAGAAATGTATTAAGAGTGCGGGGTTAAGAGTATAGGGAATATGCAGAGTATGCAGTTACAAGGAAGAGGAACGGTGTGATAATAAGATGCGATAGGAAGTATATATTACACTAAAACAACCGAACAACGTCGTTGTCGTAATTAAGGCGGTTGTACACAGTAACTACGACCACAGTCCCTAGCCATTTCCGTAGCACGCGCGGCAGAAGACCGGCGTATAACGAAGACAAGGTGACACGGCTTGTCGTTGGCAAGGCGCATTGTTTCCTTGTCTTAAGCACATCAAACGGTTGCGACGCCACCGACTCGGCTAATGCTGCTAATGAGAGACCCCAGAAAGAGGACTGTAGAGTGTACATCGAGAACCGAGCCATTGATGCTGTAATTTGCCGCGCATAGAGCGCAGTCGTGCCGCGGAAAAAGGCAGTGATTCCTTCAGTGCGCCACACATGCAGCGCCAACTCGCGTGCCGGCACATGCGAGTTGCGAGCAAGCATTCGTGTTTTGAGGTTCTCGAACGGGAGCAATACAAACGTTTCTGAAGTGGCAGCCACCATACCTGCCAGCAGGCTGGGACTAGCGTTCATGTAGTCGTACACAGCGTATCGTGTAAACGTCCTAAGGATGTTTCCATAAACGCTCGGCGACAGGCCGGCGGTAGTGAGCGCACGCGCGCTGCTAGGACTGCGCAGGTTAGCACTCAGCTGATTCCGGACCTTCCATGCCTCTAAAGGATAGGTAACAACGTTTTCAGTAACGCTGGCAATGATTGCAGCTACCGACATCTTTCAGGGCAGGGGGAGAACACCTTACCAATTTAGATAGCATGTGGGGGTAGATCTGTCCCACCCTACAGACATCTTCCAGGGCAGATCAACACTATGCCACTGGATACTTTTACAATTTGTGGACGAGATCGATTGATCGGGTAGGGGTACGGCAAGGGTGTAAGTATGGGCGTATATGGAACTCATAAAATTGCTCATAAACATCGCAGTATGCACACTCTTCATTCATTCCCTATCAGTTTCTGATCTGTTCTGAATCTTACCTCGACATTGCCCGATTTCGATAAGTACCGCACCCACGGTAGTGCTTTGTATTGCAGGTTCGGCTCGTCTATTTTCAGATGCCGTATTTGCAAACCGGACAAAGCCGCACCTGGCATTTCAAAACGCGCTTCGATAGGCCTGACATCCTGATCTATGTCGCCTACTGGCAAGGAGAGCTCAGCATGCACTGAAGCCTCCATTTGTCCCTTGAAGTCAGGGATTCTCCAAACCACGAGCTTGGATTCAGGCACATAAACAACGCGGCCCATACTGGCCTTCCAGCGAGGCGAACCACAGTCTTCAGGCACTGGAAATCTGAACTCAGCAACGCGGCATTGCTGTCGCTTTTTATAAACGGCTTTCACCGAGCATTTAATAATAACTCTTGATCCTGGTTTCAGAACAATGCTGGGATTTACATCGAACAGCGCTAGCAGAGGGGGATCGCAGCGGTACTGCAGCAAATCAAAACTCCCATCCGGAGGAACGAATTCAATGGTTTTTGTGCGTTCGTAGTTCTCGAGCTCGACGCATTCATGAAACCCGATATCCTTCAGCACGACGTACCGGCTTGCACGGTGAAACGAGAGCCCAGCAACCGAGTCTCTAGCGTTCAACCCTAGAGTCAGTTTCGGCATTCCGCTAAGAAACGATTTAACGCTTAATTTCCCTACAATTTCTGTGTTAATACGATGTGAATGAGGTGTAGGAGAAGAGTGCAAGGAAAGAGAGGATGTTGATGGTGCTGATTTGAGTGTGGATTTACTGGAGCCAACTGATGCTATTGAATTAGTTCTGGAAATCGAGGATTCCATGGAATTGCGAGAAGAACCAGTCGATTCAGACGATGAGGGTACAGTTGTTCCAGATTGGGTGTTTGGCGAACTAGGTCTAGGGCCGTCGTTTATTCCGGCCCTGGCCCTTGAACCACTTTTAGCTATTGGTGCTGCAGTAGACGCTGATGTAGGAGCAGGTTTTCCACTGACGGCCGAGTTCAGAGTGATTTGCATATTGACTGTTTCAACAACGTCTACAAACAGCTCGTTTTTCTTGTAGAAGATTCCAGGAGGACGCCAGGAAATCGCGTCGGTCAATGTCGCTACGGCCTGACTTGTTTCTAAAGCGTAGCTTGTTTGTGTAACGTATTCCTCAAGCAGATTGCTGTCTGTAGTTTGCACGTAGCCGAAATCCATCATTTCGTCCAGCAGTTCGTACAGCACGACGAAGTTGTCTGTAACCGACTCCACAGCCGCTGTTTTCACGAATTTCTCGAAACTCTTGACAGCCTGGGTCAGAAAATGCAAAGTAGCCAGCGCGTTAGTCTCTGCCGAACTGCTCACGCAGCAAACGATGAGATCGGCGTGTCTGACGTACATGTAGTTGACCCCGTTCGAGACGAAGCACGGAGTCGGATTTTCGTCTATAAGCTTGGCAAAGTTGTCCATGCAACTCAGAGGGACATCTCCCCTGAAGTTGCGCGCGAGGAGGACTTGCGCCCTGTCGTTCAGAAAGAACACGGCGCTCATCCGGCCTTATGTAACACAGTGCAGGTGCAGCAGGTACCTAAATACAGACGCTATCTTATGCAGATAAGACCCAGCATTACATACGTTGCATAGGCACCCTCCCGCCTAATATTTGTACCCAATAAATTCACATGCATACACCCCAACCATAGAAACCAGCTATAATAGTGCAAACCAACCAAATCTGACAAGACATTTAACACTCTTTACACTCAACAATACTCTCAGTAATACTCTCTATAATCAACAACACTCTATCATACACCTGTACATCAACAAACTCCTAAATATACCTACAAGTTCCTACTCTTTACTGCTACCAGTTTGTGCCTACCATTATGGGTCGCATGAATGACATACCATGACATACCAACTAGACATGCAGCGGCTAATCAACCATCACACTAAAAATGTAAACAAAGCTGCTTGTAAAATATACACAAAATATACGGAAACGCAGTAAACAATTTTCACTTATCATTAATTGAACTACGCAATCTACTTAGTTTGTTGGCTTTTTATTTGTATCTGGGTTTGTTTGGGTTTGTTTGGGTCTGTTTGTTTAGAAACTTAACGCACCGCGTTCTGCGGTTTAGCAGCCTCAATAACCGTGCTGATCTTCAAGATCATGCGGCTGAGCTGAGTAGCAAGAAGAAGCTGAGCGCGTTTACCAACAAACGGGTCAACAACGAACTGGTCGCGCATATCGTTAGATCCGCGGTACAAACAATCGACGCCGAGTCTCGCGCTTCCTGATTTCACCTGCTGCGATTTCAAGCTGGCCAGAGTCTCAATCGCGTCTAAACCACTGTTCTCAGCCAACGTGAGGGGAATCTCGTCTAAAGCTCTAGAAAAGGCACGGAAAGCGTACTGTTCAATACCCGAGTGCTCGTCAGCGGCTTTAGAAACCGCTAATGCCGCCGAGATCTCAGCCGCTCCGCCACCGTAGACTACGCGCCTGTCTCTGACCAGGTTCCTGACTACACAGATCGCGTCATGCAGCGCGCGTTTCGCTTCTTCAACGATCATCTCGTTAGAACCACGCAGCAGCACACTGACGGTTTTCGGGGCCGACTCCTCGGCCTCAACAACGACCATGCGCTCGTTCTGAGTGCCGAAACTGATCTCTCTGATAAGACTTGCTGATCCTAGTTTAGAAGCCTGTAAATCCTCGAATCTGGGAACGATGCGACCGTTTGTGGCCATAGCCAGCAGCTCGATTTCCGGCCCGCCGACCCAGCGCAGAGCAGGCAGCTCGTTCTGCAGAAGAAGGTAGTTAGCCTCGTCGTCGAAACCCCATTGGCAAATAACGAAATTGGCGCCACAGTCCTTCAAGCTTTTAATCATGTTCAAGAACGTGTCCTTTTCGTACTGCTGCAGTTGTCTGAACTCTTCAGGGCTCGCGAGGTCGAGTCTGTGCTTGGTTTTCGGTTTAGGGGGCTCGAAGGGGCAAGTCAGGATAGCCAGTTTAGCGTCTTTAACTTCCTTCGGCATTTGAGGGTGAGACAGTTCCTTGTCAATAAGCACACCGCGCACGAGTTTCGAGTCGCCGAGGTTTCCACCGGTCTTTACAACGACTTTAATCAGGTCGAGGTCGACGTCTTTCCGGTCGGCGTCCATCACAGTTTGCACGGCCTCAACGGCGATATCCGCGAACAAGTCTTTATACTCGTTAACGACCTTCGATCCTAACGAGGTCTTGGCGGCATTGAGAAGATCCTTAGTGTCGAAATCAACGCTCGACTCTTCAAGACGCTTGATCGCGACGCCGCATGCCTGGTCGAACCCGTTCGCAATACGCACAGGGTGCATACCCCTATCGATGAGTTCATAAGCCTGCTCGAGAAGCGCGCCAGCAAGCACAATCACGCCGGTTGTGCCGTCTCCGATCTCGTCGTCCTGGCTCTTCGAAAGCTCGACTAACAGCTTCGCTACCTGGCTGTCCAGCTCCATCCGGCTAAGAATCGTCGCGCCGTCATTCGTAACAGTGATATCACCGTCGGCCGAGACCATTATTTTGTCCATTCCGCGAGGCCCGAGACTTGTTTTCAGAATACTCGCCACAGACTGTGCTGCGAGAATGTGCTGTTTAACGGCCTCAGGACCGTGCAGCCGCGACTTCGTGCCTTGGTCACGCACGATGATCAACGGACGTCCGGTCTCGTCCTGTGCCATAACGGCATTGCTAAGATCCAGTTCGGACATGTCTGAAGTAGTATACCAACTCGACCTGTGGCTGCAGCTGTGTAATGAAAAACGGGTTAGGGTACATACGTAATACACTCGCCTGTGCCCAACTTGCCTCTGCTGCCGGTACTATTACTGTGTCCTCATGTGCTGACCCATGTAATCATGCTACACATGCGCGCTGTTTAGTTGAATGACGCATACTATGGTCTTGACTCGCATACTGCGTCTTGATGCACCCATGATGACGTATGCTACATATATGCCACATATACGTCTGACGCATGTAATTACAGAATGCAAGCACAAAACATAAAGTTGACACACTTGACCGGATATGTCATGCACAGATCCCCAAACAGTAAGCCTCGTCTCTGCCAATGAAATAAAGTGCATTACACAATACTGATCCATTACATCTTAAGAAGGGTGCAAAGAAGCGCTTCAGAAAAGCGAGAAACAGTGTCATTGGAGAAGGTGTTGAGTTGCATTGTAAAAAGCAGTAAATAGACGGCCCGAGCCTTTGGTTCACTCGCTCGCACGTTTATTCGTACATATCACATGATAATACATACACGATACTGGCAATGAGATGATCGCGATATACGAGGCGGTTTAATAAAAATTTCCAGGACTTTTCAAGTTCTTTTCAAGTTCGTAAGTCAACAACTGTACTAAAAAAATGGACTCTCTTCGTAAATCTGAAGGCCACGAAACACTCTCTGAACTGCGCGCTGTTCTGTTGAACGAAGACGGCAAGACCGACCTCGCTAACCGTTTCCGCGCTCTGTTCCATTTAAACACTATTGGCAAAGCCGGCAACACAGAAGCCATCGATATCATCGCTGACGGTTTCGGCGACCCGAGCGAGCTTCTGAAGCACGAGATGGCCTATGTGCTTGGCCAGACCCGCCAGGAGTACGCGATCAAGCCTCTTATCACTGTGCTTGAGGACCTTGACCAGCAGCCTATGGTCAGACACGAGGCCGCTGAGGCTTTAGGCGCTATTGGCGACACCCGTGCTCTGCCGATTCTCAAAAAGTTCGAGAAGGACGACAACCTTGAGGTTGTTAGGCAGACCTGCGAGCTTGCAGTCGGCCGCATCGAGTGGGAGAACAGCGAGAACGGACGCAACGAGAAGATCGCTAAGAGCAGTTTCAGCAGCATTGATCCTGCCCCGCCAATGGCTCTGGACACCGAGGAGAACGTCGATAAATTGACCGAGTTCTTAAACAACCAGAAGAAACCGCTTTTCGAGCGCTACCGTGCTATGTTCAGACTGCGTGACCTTGGAACCACAGAAGCCGTGCTCGGCCTCGCTACTGGGTTCAAGGACCCTTCTGCCCTTTTCAGACACGAGATCGCCTATGTTTTCGGCCAGTTATGCGACCCGGTAAGTGTTCCTGCTCTTATTGAGGTGCTTAAGAACCCTAAAGAGGAGGGTATGGTCCGTCACGAGGCGGCCGAGGCTCTGGGATCTATTGCTACTGAGGACGTTCTGCCGGTGTTACAGCAGTTCGCCACTGACGACGTCGACGTCGTTAGAGACAGTGCTATTGTTGCTCTTGATATGTACAACTACGAGAACAGCAACCAGTTGGAATACGCTGAAGTTAAGAAAGATTAAACTCGCTTAACCGCATCTCACCGCCAAACCCTTAACCACACACTATCTATTGCAATCACAGCCACTAGCTGCTGCTTGAAACAGCAGTGCAACCAGGACAAATAAGGACGTTCATACTTACTACGCCCTTGTTAGTCTAATCGCTTATACAGAGATCTCTACAACCGACCTTAGGTCCGTTTAATACTGTAAATAGGCTATTCTCTCAGAATTATTACATACCTGCTCGTTTCTATCATCCACTATATAAACGCCGATGGCTGTACTCTTTAAAGCTCCAATTACCAGTTCTGGAACCACAGAATAAGGATATAACCCAACAAATCATGTGTGTAAGGTGCAAGCAAGCCGAGGACACGGTACAGTATATAAAAAACGGATCTGAATCTGAAATTGAAATTGAAATTGAAATTGAAATTGAAATTGAAAGTATAAATAATGTACATGTCTTAATTGTTCTGGGAGAATTTATAGCCGCATGCTGTGCACGTGTAGAACACAGTCGCACCTTCATCGGCACTGCGCATTTGTAGCGTATGGAAACTCATTTCGTCGTTTCCACATTCCGGACACGTTTCCTGGATGACTGCACCGTCGTCTAGTTCGTCGGAATTGACTGAGGTCTTAACGGCACTGCGTTTCGCACGCAGGCTTGACGGAAAAGCGTTCGGCGCAGACTCAGTGACGACCTGGAGGTCCTGGAAATTCTCAGCGGGGTACTTCCGTTTGCACGACGAGCATTCAATCACTGACTTCTTTGCACGGTCGAGCAGCGTGCCGCAATCTAAACAAAACACTAAACTGCCGACCACGCTCATTGCTGACAAAAGAAAACGTAAAGTGAAAAATGAAAAATTCAAATTATAGAGGTACGTAAACATGAGGCTCATTAAGTATGCACAAAAAAAAGCTGCAATCAGAAAGGAAATTCAAAAGTTAGTTAGTTGAGGTATATAAATGCTACTCAGAAAGAATTGATGCAAATAGACGCGTAGAACTAGTCCAAAATAAATACGAGGGCAAGGGCAATACATCCACAAGAACCACAATGAAGAACCACAATGAAGAACCACAATGAAGAACCATAATGAAGAACCATATTGAATTGTTACAGGATAGGTATGTATAAGTGGGAAAAAGTGTCATGAAAGGGTTAATTTACAACGTACTGACCTATGTACTTGGAAACAGGATGCTGGTGATATGTTGATGTTGGCCGGGATCGATGTGGATATATGAATGGGTTCTTGAATGGTTCTGAATGTTTGTTCTTATTACAGCCAGTACGTCCATATACGTGCTTTTTCCTTAGCCCTTTACGGCGGTCTGACCTTGCGCATGACGTCGATATCAACATTGGCGTCTTGGCAAATATCGCGTTGTTCGTCAGGCGGCAGAGCGTAAAACGCGGCGAACGTGTTGCCCGAGATCATATTAGCCGACGACTGTACGTCTGCGAGCCATTGCTGTTTCATAGGCTCAGGAAGCCACCCGCCAATACGCTGTTCGAGCATTACAACCATTAATCTGCGCAGCATGTCGAGCAGCTTTTTGTTCTGGATCCTGAAAATCGCGTAGATGCCAAGATCAGGAGTCTTGATGTACGCCTCAGCGTCGGTTCCATAGCCGGCGCCTTGGCACACAATCGCCGAGATTTCCGGAAGCGGGCGGAACCAGTTGTTCACACACGTTTCCTTAAAGTAGCGCGTATTGAACTGCGGGCTGATCTTGTACTGGGCAAACAGCGTCGACGGGGCCTGTGTAGCGCGCAATTGCTGTTGGTGGTGAGCGAGATTGACGCCTAATTCGTTGGTTTTCTCGCATATCGTCAGTTCTCTGAACTCAGTGCCGTTGGAATCGAATAACCAAATAGCCGTTTTCAAAGGATCCGGGTTCGAAAGCACTACACAGCTTCCGTCGCTGGCTTCAGGGCTTTCTACTAGCATCACATCGGAAATAAAGTTGTCGGTGGGGTGCCATCTGCCTGCTAAAAACACGCTGTTAATAGGGTCTCTGTAGTCCGTGAACAGCGTCGTTTGCGAGTCGCTTTGAAGGACATAGGGGAACGGGTTATCGAGGCGCGCATCGCGCATAGTGTGCTCGCCGTTCAAGCGCACGGTCAAAACTTTGCTAGTAACAAAAGTATGCGACATCATGTTGTAAACTTGCAAACTGTAGCACCGGCTAGTGGGCGGCTCGTCTACGGGCACACCAGGAAGCTTCAGAGGCACGGGGTGGACGTCCGGGACTTGAGACTTGATCAGTAAATGCGCTCTCACCGGTTTCCCTTGCTTGCCAATAGACCCGACGAAGTTAAGCATATACACGGCCCAGCGGACGTTGCGTTCGCACTCTTTGAACTCGTCTAAATCGTTTAAACCAACTCTCAAGCGTTCAGAACTGAGGCCGACTAGCACTGCGCCGTCGTGGACGGGCGACAGCAGCGAGACGTGCCATGAGGGCAGAGTGTCGAACCTGTAAACGGCTTTAGTCTTCAAATTACACGTCCGGTGGCTCTCTTCAACGACTTTGACTTCCGGAGGGTACAACTGCCCCTCGAAATCGACGCCGTTGAACGCCGCGTACATAGACCGCGGCCCGCGCTTGGCTAGCGTCACTAAACCCGGCCGGTCAAAGACGATATCGACGATCTCGTTCCGGCTCGCGATCTTCCTGACAGTGTCATCGTCCCCGTTAGGGTCGCGAGTATAAAGAGCCTGGTCTGTTTTCACCATGAAGTCCAAACTGCTCTTCGTCGTCACTGGCGGCGTTGGCAAGTCGTCAGCGATGTTGATATAACGGAGATTGTCCTGCTTCACTTGGTATACACGCATAGGCTCACGCTTGAAGTCGAGGATCTCGGTATCGCTTAGTCTCAGCAGCTTCAAAACGTACCGGTTCATACCGTCGATATCATTAGTAGAAGCCAAACACGCGCTCACGGCCAGGTCGCATTTCACCGCTTTGAAAGACCCGCCAGAAGACGCAATTGAATACGAGAGCTGAGTCGCATGCGCGGGCACGCTATTACCGTTGGCGTTCTGGATAACCACGCCGTATGAACCCATACAAATGGCGCCAATCACGTTCTTGATATTCAGAACGCTCTCCCAGGCGCCGTTGCGGTGGTTTACCCGGATATACCCGCCGTGCCGCGTGGCCAGGAGCACATGGTCAGCGAAAACAAGGTCTGAGCCGCCGCACATATCCAGAACACTCGACTGAAAGTCTGGAGCAAGAATCACGGTGATCTCAAACGACAACGAGGGCTTGATTGCGGCTTTCCTGCCCATTCCAAGGAACCCGGTCTGCCGCATCTTGTTCTTCAGCCGGCAAACCTGGAACTTTTTATGGAATTTCCCGTTAGTGTAGACGAAGTAGATACTGTCTTCTGACAGCCACCCTAGCGTCATTACCTCGGTATAGTCAGTGTCGACTCTGATCAGCTCATCGCCGTAGCAGGACAAAATGACAAGAACTGCATGGCCTCCTTTAGACCGAGTAACCAAAAACACGTGTGTGCCATCCGGGGAAGGAGCCGGCAACGGCATTCCGGGTTTAATAGAGTTCTTAGACTTGACGCTGTCGCGCGAGCTAGTAGAAGGTTCGGTAAGCGATAAACTGGCAAGCGAAATAGCCGAAGACGGTTTATAGAGCCCTGGGTCCTTCTGTTTGGGGACTCCCCACGACCCTTGCAGCTCGAAAGTGTTGCTGACGGGGTTGACGGATAAGAAGAGCAGGGACGAGGAAATTTGCAGGCCAATGATATCCTTAGTGCGCCCAGTGGCGAAAAAGGCACCGCCAAGGTTAGGCGCGATGAAATTATCCGTGTCGCCGGCCGATATCTCCGGCCGCGGGATGTAGATGACGACTTCGTCTTCTTCCAACGAGCCGTCCACCGCTTCGCGGAAAACAATGCGGTCCGAGTACAGAACCGCCGCGTGCAACTGGTTCAGCCCGAAGAAGTGACCGCTGCATGCTCGCAGCGCTACATGCGGCGGCACTATGGGGTACACTAGCGACATCGCGGGATGCGGGTTGAGAGGGCGTTAGGGTACTTTTTATGCACTTCGCCTTGCCCGTGCCCTGCTTCCGGGGTTTCTTATGCACGACCTTAACGTTCTTGCGCAAAAATCAAGAACAATTTGCAAGCTTCGTAAGACCATTTCCTGGGATCCGGGTACCATACACAACTAAATACCGAGTGCCTGGGCTCGCCTTAGACACTCTATACTATTAAAGACACCGTATACAGTGATGTAAGCGCTACGTCACGCGCCGTAAAACCAATACGCCGTGAGTCATTATAAAAACATCGAACACTGGGCGTGTGCAGTACGTCCTAGAAATAGAGTGCGAACGAAGTATGCATTGTCGCATGCATTGTCGCATGCACTCTAGCATGCACTGTGGCATGCATTGGGGCCGCACGCCAGTGCACAGTCACTCTACTACGTTGCAGAGATGCACCGGGCTGTAGATAAAAACAGGCACCGGTAAAGTGCCCCGCGGTATATTTTGTGGATACATAGCCTGTCAGTGCCTACTCTAATGTCGCAAAAAGCAAACGCAGTCATTTGTTTTTTAAGGGTTATTCAGCACGAGTCATTATCTCTCTATTACTCCAGAATCAAAGTCATAGTTCGCAAAGCTAACATTTCTCCTTTTTAGAACGGTCGAGCAACGACCGGGGTAGCCGGCGATTCAAGCGCTTGCATGCATCCTGCATTACCAAGACCTCACCAAGCATCTCGCTAATCATGCGGGGCCTGTGAGGTGTATGTGGCCTGAATGGTTGAACCCGTGCCCTTAAATTAATTTCGATGCACACGAACGTGGGTAGCGTGTGGACCAGTATCCCGTGCCCTGCTTTCATTAAAAAGAAACCCTTTATGAAGTACGTACGTCCACCCTTGCCCGTTCCATTATTAGTTCGATATTACTACTACATACTGTCAGAGCACTGTCAACAGAGACAGGTCAAGGCACAAATGGGCGTTTACGAAGGCTTCACACAGCGGCATCAGGCATGCTGTAAAGCGGACTGCGAAGCATAGCATAGTGGTATAATACCGCTTTAAAATGCTGATAAAACTAGAGAGCAGCTGTAGTCAATGGAAGACACTCAAAATGGTTATAAAACTATTGTGGTCTAACCTTGATCTCAGCCCTTCGCCCTGAAAAATATTTCATCTGTCGAAGAGAGGAAAAAAAATCTATGTGGTCCTAAGCGTGAAAACCCGTACCCTTAAACTTTACTATGTCGACACAGATCCCGCCGGCTAGTAAACGCGCGCGCCGCGAAGCGCAGCAACAGGAGCAAGTTGAGGTTCTTGATACGAAAACCTTTCCTAATGTCCGTGTGAAGTTCCAGGCTTCTGAGTCTGGCGAAACAATCAACAATTTGCGAGTTCCAGGAGTTTCTACAATTGCGCAATTAGAGCTGCTTGTAAACGAGCTTCTTCGTAACGAGGAGAGTGTGCCGTACGAATTCACTGTTGACGGCAAAACCATTTCCTCGGATCTGTATACTGACGTCTACAAACAAGGCAAATCCACTGAGGACGAGTTAGTGATTGTATATGCCCCTAGAGCAGTTTTCCGGGTCCGTGCAGTAACACGGTCTTCTGGAGTCGCAATGGGACACGGTGCGACGATTCTGTGCACGGAATTCGCCCCCAATACTGCTGCACGTGTGGTTACTGGCGCTGGCGACTGCACGGCCAGAATCTGGTCTTCTGAGACTGGCGCCCCTGTAAAGACTCTTTCCGGGCACACTGATCATGTTCTTTGTGCGCGCTATTCCCCCTGTGGCCGGTATATTGCGACAGCTGCTCGTGACGGCGTTGTAAGGGTATGGACTGCAGACGGTGAAGCGGTTGGAAAGCCCCTTACTGGGCACTCTGGGTATATCACCGATATCGCGTGGGAGCCTGTGCATCTAGCGAACGAGAATATCGGGTGCAGGCTTGTTTCCGGCAGCAAAGACCGCACTGCGCGCGTGTGGGACGTTTTAGGCGGAATCTGTCTATATACGTTCTCGCACACGAACACTGTCTCCTGTGTGAAATGGGGCGGGTTCGGGCATATTTATACTGCGTCTCACGACAAAACCATCAAAGTATGGAACTCCGAAGGCCGGTTGGTGAGGTCCTTAGACGCCCACGCCCACTGGGTCAACCATGTGGCATTGAGCACTGACTTCGCGCTCAGATCTGGTGCTTACGGTCCTACACTTCTGCAGAAAATTGCCACTCCTGCTGGTCCTAATGCTGTTAGTTTCGACGAAATGAAGAAACTGGCTAAACAGAAGTTCGATTTAGCTGTTAAGAACACTGGCAACAAAGAGCTTGTAGCCACGGCCAGCGACGATTTCACGATGTTTTTATGGGACATTAACACCCCTAAACCCCTTGGCCGGCTCACAGGCCACCAGAAGCTTGTTAACCATGTCTCGTTCAGTCCTGATGGCCGGTTCCTTGCATCTGCGTCTTTCGACAACTCTTTGAAATTATGGGACGCACAAACCGGTAAATTTATTGCCTCATTACGAGGCCATGTTGCGCCCGTTTACCAGTGTGCATGGAGCGCCGACTCGAGGCTTCTGGTGTCGTGTTCTAAAGACACGACTTTAAAGGTGTGGGACATGAACACAAAGAAACTCAAGTCTGATCTTCCTGGCCACAAAGACGAGGTTTTCGCAGTCGATTGGAGTGTTGACGGTACTAAAGTTGTTTCCGGCAGCCGCGACAAGACTGTAAGGTTCTGGATGTACTAATTTATCATCACTGTAATAGTTAAGTGTACGTGTATGTGTACGTGTATGTGTACGTGTATGTGTAAATGTATGTGTGTAATGTATATGCATCTATAAACCCCAGAAACGGCAGAACCGCATTTTAATACCCTCAAAAGAGTTCAGTTTGGGCCGGACGTCTAAATAGAAACTCTGTTTCAACGGGTTCGCGGGATCGGGCGCGCCAGTGTAGAAATCGATCACATAGTCCACCTGCTTCCCGCATCTATCTACGACCCAGTCATGTCTATCAAAAGGGCGGCTAGCTCCCCATGCCATATTCCACACCGCGCGCGGACTCAGTTTCTTGGTTCCTGAGAATTTCACCAGTTTCGGGTCGCAAGGCGAATGCGTGTCCTTTTCCCACTTCAGAATATCGAACCAGCACTTCTCGTTAACAGCGTTGTGAATAGGAATAACCACAGGCATATCCCCAGCGTCTGGGTTCATGTGTTTGCGCTGCATTGCGCGGTAGAACTGCTTCTCGCTAGGGTACTCCCACAAACTGCCGTCAGCACGCGGAATCGAGCTGCGTTCACGCACGTTTGCTAGTGTAGAGGGTGTGTTTGCGTCTAGAGTGCTGAGATCGGCATTGGTTTCTGCAGAAGTACACCCGCTAGCCTTTATTTCACTAGGCATATTTGAATGATCGATTGGACAGCCTGAACTGCTTGGCAAAGCAGGCTGTTTATGCTCAACAGGACACCCGCCACCACTACTGCTGCTGGAACCAAAAATACCGGTTTTTGAGGTCGCTCCAGTATGGTTAACTGGGCATTCTGACACTTTAGGCTCTTCACCACCCATGTATGAAATCGATCCGCTTACTCATCCAAAGCTTCTCCGCCAGTGAAATACTAGTAAACGCACAAGCCTTTGAACAACCCTGTTTAAACCGCAAAATGAGGATCCAAGCGCGGCTTTCATTGCTGCAGTTCAAGAGCCAGATGCAGCGCGTGCCTGTGCCGAAGACTGCACGCACCACCCAACAGATCGTTGAGCAGTTCGAAAAGCACCACGGCACGCCCGAGCTGGCAGAGCCTGTAAAGCTCGACAAGGAGTACTTGGCTAGAATGTTCCCGCCATTGTCTGATTCACTGAAGTTCACTAACTCAGAAGGGATCTGGTATAATTTGAAACGGTCTCGGAACGGCCGGCTTCCGGTGTACACCGACTACAACAACGCCGGACACTGCTGGACAGAGGTGCGCAGAATACAAGGAAATGTTGCAGCGTTCCGCGAGGATCTGCAGAAGGCGCTGAATCTAGACAAGAAGGCCGTGTTCATAAAGTCGGCTGCACCAACAGTGGTGGTTAAAGGGAACCGCGCAGCCGAGATCCGCGAGGTTCTGCAGTCTTTTTAAATAGGACGTAGTTATGCATATTTATTCAATTCGCTTATAAGGTTAGGTTATTAATGTGGCACATGGCGTAAACAAGGCACAATTGTGGCATACACGGCATACACGGTATACATGGTATAAACATGGTATAAACATGGTGTGAAAAGTTGTAGATAATCCATAAGAGTCTCAGGAATGCATAAGGTACACTATCTATTTGCATATCTAGGGTAGTCAAGGGTAGGCGAGGCGGTCCCGCATTAGTTCACGTTCATCAAAGAGAACTGGCGCACAATACCCGGTCCGTACTCGTCGTAGTCCTGTTTCGAGTAGCAGTAGTTCTTGAACTCCGGAGTCTGGGCCATAAGCGATCCGCCGAACCAAACGGCTTCACGCTGCCGTTTGTGACTGACGACCTGCACCTCGACACCGCTGCTTTTCGCGCCGGCCTGCTGGTCGTACCGGCGCAGCCTAGAGTCGACAAGATGCTTGACGTCGCGCTGTAACCTGCGGCCGAAATCCTTGAACATCGTCGAGCCGCCAGAAAGCACGATGTTGCGGTAGAGCCCCTTGCGCACATCGATAGGACTGCTCTGCACGACATTGTCAACAATCTCTGGCAACGGCGTCAAGAAGTCCGGCGTCGCGATCTCCGGCGAGAAGAAGATCTCCGGAGCCATGAACCGCTCGTAACCAACGTCGACGTTGACTCTGCGCCCAGCATTCTGCTCGGCCTCGTACTTCCGGAACCTTGTAGGGTCCTGGTCGTACCGTTTGAACTCGGTAACAATATCAGGGCAGACGTAGCAGTACTCCTGCTTGATCCGCTCAGCGGTTTTTAGCGACGTGTCCTTCTCGCCGCGGTCTCTCAGCATTGTCTGGATGAACGAGGTGATGTCGCGGCCGGCGATCGGGATATGTTTGATCGAAGAGCCAATGACATAGCCTTCGGCCACAGCAATGACGTGCGTGACACCGTCACCGCTGTCGATAACGGTACCAGTCAACGGCTGCCCGACGACCTTAGGACTCGTCCAACTGGCGGCCAGCGCGAGCACGGCCTGCACGGCGATATAAAGACCGGCGCAATTGAACGTCTCGAACATGATTTCGGCTGTCATTTCACGGTTTTCGGGGGCATTCAGGGGAGGCTCGGTTAACAAAAACCTGTGGTCCTCGGGCTCGCACCGGAGGTACTTGAAAATACTGCTTTCCCAGTACCGTTCCATCTGATCCCAATTCTCGATCTGGCCGTGTCGGATTGGATAGCTCAGCGCATAGTTCTGTTCCGAAGACCTGGCAAGCGCCTCGTCGCCAATGACGTACGACGGCGCCGATCTGCGCCCGCGGCTGCCTTCCTCGTTTGTAGCAATCGCAGTAGGAATCACAAAACTCGGAGCGTCGTTTCCGGCGAAACCGAGCTTCGAAAGCCCGGTTCCGTTGTCCATAACAACGGCGGGGGTCGTGTTCATGGTGGAGATGCGTTAGTCAGCACCGGATAGCTGGCTAACCTAGCCAATTTAGCTAAACAGCCTCGTCCTATGCAAGGTAGTATAGTTACAACTATGGCTATACTGAACATATATAAACAATTGCTAGTATTTGGAATAAGTAATTGTTAATAATTCACTAAAAATATTGTACTTAATAGCCATTTAGCTATGATTCGGCGGCTTAGCAATCGGACCGGCCGACCTAGCTTAGCAAACCATCCTTTTCCCTATAAGTGTACCCCACAGCACCACAGCTCTACGCTGCCTAGCCACAATGCAGGACCACATTGCAGAACCACAATGTAACCCTTAAACCACACTGACAGCTATGCACCAACTATACGTCTGTGCGCTGTCAACTACAGTTGGGGCCATACTTACTGCTATCGTATAAAGGCAAACGGTTAGAAAGTATGTAATTAAACTAATTTGGCTCGCCAAAGTGTCACTGAAAGCGACTTTTAGAGTCCTAACGAGATAGCACCATTAGTGACGTAATAAGTTTGTGGCATTGAAAAATGCTATTAGTTCTCGAACTCACTAATGACACACAAACGGCACAAGGACAGGGTGGGAAAACAGCGGTGTATGAAGTGTATTAGCATAAATAGACCTATGTAGTGGTGTACCCCCACAGGCGCACCCGGCGGGCGCGAACTAACGGGCGAACTAGTTTACTTCAACTTCTTCTTGGGGCGGAGCTGGTTGGTGTGACCACACTTGCGCTTACGGCAGTTAGTGGCACGAGGGGGAAGACGAGCGTAGCACTTGCGGCAAATGGCCTTCTCGCAGTTGTACTTGGACGCAAGAGCCTTCAAAGAGGGCTCAATAACGGAAGCACCACCACGGAGACGGAGGACCAAATGGAGAGTGGATTCCTTCTGGATATTGTAGTCGGAAAGGGTGCGGCCGTCCTCGAGCTGCTTGCCGGCGAAGATAAGACGCTGCTGGTCAGGAGGAATACCCTCCTTGTCGCTGATCTTGCTCTTCACAGCCTCGATGGTATCATTGGACTCCACCTCGAGGGTGATAGTCTTTCCTGTCAAAGTCTTGATGAAGATCTGCATTCTGAAGACGCTAACGGTAGAAGCTGAAGTTTGACGGTGGCGATGACCTAAGAGTTAGGACAAGAATTTTTTGAGTGTATCACGTGAGACAACACACTATACTGCTAACTACCAGCCAACCCCCTTACCCTCTTTCCTGCTAAGACCCATACGATTGTTAACAGTAACGCGTATTACTCTTCAGTAACGTCGACTAGCAGCAACTAAGTATATAAAGCCAGACTGGACAAGTTGTCCCTAAACTGCCGTAAACACCTATTTAGTTAGTTCGTATTCAACAAAGAAGTGCTGGATCCGGATAGAAATCGCATTTCCGGCAGCGTAACTATGGACCCGTGTAGATCGACGAATAACTGTCCATATCGGCGCATAATTCAGCCGGTTTATAGAAACTAATATTAAATCATAGCGCCTGTCAGTTGACCGAGCCAGACGGCCGAGTTGGGTTATACCGCCGTGTTAGTTAAAGTTGCCATATATAGAGCGCTAATGTGGTTGTGCGTCAAGTGTGGGCAAACCCCTGCCCCTAAAACGTGCTGAGTACCTTGCTGCCGAATGCGGATGAATTGTTCCATAGGAAGTGTCCGAGTAAACTTCAGCAAAAATTCCGAAATGTGTCTATAGTTGAATGAATTTACATAAAAATACAAAATTTGGCCAAAATTATAAGGAGCGGCGAAAAAAACAAATAATCCGAGTTTGCTTTAAAGTGGAAGAGCGTATCATGTAATAATCCAAATTAGGAATTTGTAGAAGGCAACGAAAGGCGCAAGGAGGAGTGCGAACATATACAGTAGGAAGCCAGTACAGGATTTAAAAAAATCAGGCAAAAGAGTAGTGAAACAAAGCACACTGTTTCAAAGAAAACACGAACCCTACGATGCAAATTCCAGGCTATTAAACCGAATGCAAAAACAAGTCTGATGCAGAGATGAAGTATATATGTATACGAACCCCTACATCGTGCATGCATTGACACATTTGTCAGCAAGTACCCATATAGTTCTCGGCAGTTATTAACGCGGACTACTATCAATTAGCGCGACTTGTCCACCGATACGATGTCAGTGCAGTTGCCGTCACCAGAAAGAGAGAAAAGGCGTCCTTCTAAACAGGTCATAGCCACTATTGTCGGATGCATTCTTGTGCTTGTGGTTTTTGGATACACCGCCATTGCGTTCAGCGATGTCGGGATCTCTAAGCACGTCAAGCACCTGAAACGGCTTCCTGCCCTCAGTCGCGTCGCTCAGCTCCCGCATGAACACAAACTGCATCCTTCGCACACCGACCAGCGTCTTATTCTTGTTGGAGATGTGCACGGAATGTACGACGAGCTTATGGAGCTTATGGACAAAGTCGACTACAGCAAAAAGAAGGACTCGGTCGTGTTTTTAGGTGACATGATCACTAAAGGCTACGACAGTCTGGGCGTTGTCGATTTCGCTATTGAGAACGGCGCTTACTGTGTTCGCGGCAACCACGAGGACGAGGTTCTGTCGATCTATGCTGAGCACTATAAGATCAGCCTTCCTAAGACCTACCCCCCGTTTGCCAGTCCGTCAGCGATGACTGCTGGAGCGAAACCCACCACCACTTTAAAACCGACGCAAGGACCTCCTGTTCCTCCTAAAAACGTGCTCAATCCTAATGCCAACTACGAGAGGGATATCGGTTTAGTCAAGGAGATGAAGAAACGGCATGTCAAGTACCTTGCCTCGTGCCCTGCTATTCTGGAGCTAGGCAAAGTTTCCAAACGCGGAGTCGAGGCGGTCGCAGTGCACGGCGGTCTTCTTTGGGACGAGCTTGATCTGGAGAAGCAGGATATTTTCGATGTTCTGCGGATGCGTTCGATTGTTCCTCCCGACTACAGTTCGGGGTCCGAGAAACCCGAGGACGGAATCCCTTGGTTCGGCCGGTGGAACGACGAGCAGAGCCGGAGAAAGAAGGACACGCGGTTAGAAGTGTTCTACGGGCACGATGCGTCTAAAGGGCTGCAGCTGCACCGGTACTCTAAAGGGTTAGACACGAAATGCCAGAGAGGAGGCAAGCTCTCAGCGTACGTTATCACTGTTGCCGACGACGGGCACTACCACGAAAAATTAGTCCAAATCGATTGCAAGGACCGCGACTAGGTCTGCTTCACACCCTCTCCCCCCCTCCCCTGCACGCCTATGCATGTATAAGCATGAACATGCATGAACATGCACGAGCATGCACAAGGGCAAGGTTATACGCGTATACGCATATGCGTGCATTCATATAAGAAATATAGTATGACAGCATATATCTCCTACCTTTAAATATCATCAGCTAGGTCCTTGGACATGTACGGCCCGTCTAAATAGTAGCCTAGTTTGGCGTAGTACTTCCTCACGCCTACACCCGAGATAACGGCGATCTTAGTAGAATGGTGTTCCTCGCGAGCGATTCTCTCGGCCTCTTCCATTAACAGCGTGCCGTAGCCCTGGTGCTGGAACTTCCTAGGATCGCGCGATCTCAGGGGCACGGCCGAGCCGTATACATGCAGTTCGCGGACGAGCGAGCATTTCCCTTGCAGTTCGGGTCTGTATGTATGTTTAGAGCATTTCCGCAGGCGCAGAAGCCCGACCAGAATATCCTGGCGCGGATCCTCGTAACTCAAGAACGTCTCCCAACCATCGTTAGCGACATAGTCTCTTCTAACGAGCTCTATTTGGTCGGGTTTCACTTTATGATGCACTTCCTGGATGCCTACCTCTCGGGTTCTAATATCCCGGCACTTCAAACCGAAATCCTTCATTCTTGCCAGCGCCAGCTCACGCAAATTACCGTTCTCGACTCCTGACGTCACTAACGGCATAGGAATATCGCGCTGCACACGGTAAATACGCGTCCAAGGAGGGACTAGTCCCATAATCCGCGCTACGAGATCGACTAAATCGTTCGGGTTGTACGACCTGTAAAGCCCCTGTTTCCACAGCTCGTATAAACCGGTTCCGCGAATAACAAGCGTGGGGTAAATCTTCAAACCATCAGTCCTGAAATCCGGGTTCTCGAAATACTCTACGAACTGGTACAGGTCGCGCTCAAAGCCCATATTAGGGAGATCCGGCATCATATGGCTAACGACTTTGTACCCAGCATCTTTAGCCACTCTGAACGTTTGGCAAACAGCTTTTACAGTATGTCCTCTATTAGTGTCACGTGCAACGTCTTCATAAACCGATTGCACGCCGATTTCGAGCCTAGTGCACCCATATTTCAGCATATCGCTGAGATGCGTCTCTGTGCAGTAATCGGGGCGTGTCTCAATAGTGATTCCCACACATTTCGTCAGACTTTCCTGACTCAGTTTAATGCATGCATCGAGATCGGTTTCTTGTCCTCCGCTCAATGCATTATGCAGCGCGCAAATAAACTCCTCGCGGTAATCTTTAGGCAGTGACATGAACGTGCCGCCCATTACAATGTACTCGACTTTATCCACAGCGTGTCCTAGCTGCCGTAGCTGCTCTACTCTGCCCCGTGCCTGCTCGAACGGATCGTACCGCGCCCTGATAGCGCGCATGCTTGTAGGTTCGTACCCAGTGTAACTCTGAGTTGAGTAATCGAAGTCTGAATCGGGCCCGCCTGGACAGTAGACGCAGATATTGCCTGTATAGGCTATATGAGGGCACCGGTGCGGTTTACACATAACAGCAACAACGGCGATTCCACTAGCAGTTCTAACTGGTTTTGCACGCAGTTTAGGAAGGAGTTGCTTTGTGTACTGCTCGGGAATCGCGGCAATTATATCAGTAAGTCTTGGTTGTTGAGCGAGTTTGTACTTTCTAGCGAGTTTCGTCACTAACTGGTTCAAGTTAATGGCCTGGTCAGTGACCTGCTCGACCGAACGCACGAGCTCGGCGCTAATATCCCGCACACATAGCGTGAACCGCTCGTTCTGGCTCATTGGATTAATTCTAAATTAGCTGAACAGCGATTTGACAAAATTCACGCGATACGCTCATTAATCATAACCACTACATACGGCTATTTTGGTCTACAAATAATCAAGTACACGATACTGTCAACACTTCACTACCAACACGAGCTATTACATACGGTTAAAGGGTGATTATAGCGTCCACATGCACTGCCCCCACACACCCCTCCCCCTATTGCACCCTTCCCCTACTAACGGCTTCTCTCCTTAACCTTTGCTCCATAAGTAACTTGCTACCAATCGATTGAACCGGAACGTGGCAAGATGGGTGCGAAGAAGACGAAGAGCAGGCAGAAGAAAAAGGTCGTTAAACCGAAACGCGCGCCTGCCGCGGCCGATGCTGTGCAGCCCTCGCCACAACCGGAGACCAACGAACTAGTTGAGACTGACAAACCAGTCGAAAACGAGTTAGTTGAGACCCCGCAAACCGTTGAAGCAGTCGAAACTGAGCCAGTCGAGGAATCAGTTGATGAACTAGTTGATGAACTAGTTACTGAGGCGGTCACTGAACCAGTTACTGAACCAGTCGAGCCGGTTGAACCAGTTGAACCAGTTGAACCAGTGGAACCAGCTGCTAAAGAAGTTGCTGAACCAGTCGAAGCAGCCGAAGAAGAAGTTCCTGAAACTGAAACTGAAACTGTCGAAATCGATGAAACGCGTTCAGAAGAAGTCAATACTGAAATCGAGGAGGCAGTCGAGCAAGCCGTTGAGCAAGCCGTCGAGCAAGCCATTCAAGAGCCGGGATGCGAACAGAATGCGGCTGTGGGTGTTCAAATTGCTGCTGCCGTCACTGCGGAAATGCAGTCCGACGAGCAGTCTGACGAAACCGAGTCGAACGCAGATAAAATCAGCATTGTCGAGCCGGAAACCAACACTGGCGAGACCGACGATTTCTTTGATAAAATCGGGTCGACTTCAGAGCCTGTGGATAACCCGTTCAACGACAAGTACGAGGAAAACGACGCTGACGATTCGTTGGGTAAGGATCCTGCAGAGGACGCTGCAGAAGAGGCAGTAGAGGAAGAAAAGAAGGCAAATGAAGCAGCGGAAGTAGAGGACCTTGGACAGAACGAGCAAGAACTTGAAAACGAGCTTGAGCACGAAGAACCTGCTAATACTGAGCCTGACTTCTTCGATAAATTGACCGAGCCTGCCGAAACGCTTGACCCGGAACCTGAGAAAGTAGACGAAGTTGAAGAAAAAGCGAGTCCGCTTGAGCATGAAGAACCTGCGAACTCTGAGCCTGATTTCTTTGATAAATTGACCGAACCTGAAGTTTCCAAGGAGCTTGCAGAGGAGCCCGTAAAGGAGCTTGAAGCGGAGCCTGAAGAGGAGCCCGTAAAAGAGCCTGAAGAGGAGCCCGAAGTGGAAGTAGCGGAGATCAAAGAAACCGAGCAGGAATCCAGCTTTTTCGACAATTTGGGCTCTAAGGATGTCACTGAACCAGTTGAACCAACCGAACCAGTTGAACCAGCGGCCGAGGAGGTGGAAATCGATGAAAACGACGATTTTTACCGCTCGATTCGTTCTGCAAAAGAAGACACGAGTAAACCGATTGTTCTTGATTTAGACGACGATTTCCTTGACGACGATGAAGATGCACTTGAAAACGAAGGCCAGGAAGGCCAGGAAGGCGAGAACGGTGACAATTCACGGTTAAGATTGTCGTTTCTGCTTACTGACGACGAGCTGTTGAGCGACGACGAGTCTGAAACCAACGAAATCCCTTCAACCGAGCCTTCAGCGCCTTTAGAGTCTTTAGAAGCAGAAACGCCTTTAGAGCCGGTTATTGAGCCTGTCAGAACGCCGTCAGTGTCGCAATTCCGGACTGACCAGTCGAGTTTCGATCTCCCGGAAGCCATTCTGCCTAAACCCACTCGTAGACACGCACCGCAGATCATCCAACGCCCAAAATCGGTTTTCGAGCCGTCAATGCAGCCGCAGCCGCAGCCACAGCCGCCAATGGACAATTCGGCCTTTTCTTCACGCTACGCGCCGCAAGCTAATAGTTTGCCTCGCCCTGCCACGGTTCCGGCGAATTCCGTAAAGGAGCCGCCTGTCCCGTTTAACCGGCCGTCGAATCCCGATCCATTCGGGTTCCCGGATTTACAAGCGGTCTCCAGACCTGTTCTGACCCGTGCGGCCCCGTCGAAATCTGAAGTCGAACAGCAGCTACAGCAGCAGCAGCTAGGACCTCAAAACGGGTTCCCTATGCCTCCTGCAGGGCCCCAGGGAGCGTACCCACCCCCAGCCGGCATTCCAGGAGGCTATGCGCCTCCCCCGAGTGCTCCAGGGGGCTATGCGCCTCCTTCAAGTGCTCCAGGAGCATATGCACCTCCCCCGAGTGCTCCAGGAGCATATGTACCTCCCCCGAGTGTTCCAGCAGGATATGCGTCCCCCCCAAGTGCCCAAAACGGCCCTCCTTCAGCGTACGCACCTCCTGCGGGATTTAACGCACCCCCAGGAACGCAAGGAATGCAAGGAGCTTACCCCGCCCCCCCTGCAGGACTCGCACCTACTGGATCAGTACCACCTACTGGACTAGCACCGCCTGCCGCTCCTGCAGCAAGACCGAGATCAACAGGACCGCATCGTGCGCGTGCATCGCCTGCTCCACGGTACCAGCAGCGGCCTCCTCCTGTTCCTCAGGACCCGCGGTTCTCCCAGCCTCAGCAAACCGCCGATGTAATCCCCGAGTTAATGCCGGCTTCGAGCATGCCGCGCGTGCCGTCGAAACGCGAAGTCGCGCCAAGGCCTACACATTCAATGGCGTCTCATGCTATGACCGCACCGGTGAAACACGCGCCTTCGCGAGCGTCTTCGCGAGCACCGTCGCGTGCACCGTCGCGTGCACCTTCTCGTGCACCTTCTCGTGCGCCATTACACCCGTCTTCGAGCTCGTTGTTCTCAACTAGCGCGAACGAGTTAATGCAGTCTCAGCAGCCTCAGCTGAACCGGCCTTCAGAACCGCTTATTGACCACCACGAGGAGTACGGCCATAACTCGGCGAATGTGTCTCCGAGCCATTTAGAACCGAGCCCTGTGCATGCCCAGTACGCTTTAGAACGAGACGTTCCTACTCCTCCTACAATGTCGAACCAGAACTCGGTGTTTGTAGACCCGTACACTCAGTCTAATGAGATGCATGAGATGCATCATGAAATGAATCATGAAATGAATCATGAAATGGATCACGAAATGGATCATGAAATGGGTCAGGGTCATGGGTTTGATGGATCTAGCGAGTTTAGCGAAGACCGATTAAACACATCTTCTCTTCCTACGCCAGCGCCTGCACCTCCCTCTCTTCCTACGCCAGCGCCTGCACCTCCGACTGCACCTCCAGCTGTTCATGCACCCCCTGCTGTGCATGCACCTCCAACTGCACCTGTAGCAGCCGTTCCTCCGCCGCCGCATGTAGCACCCGTCCACACCCCTGCAGCTGTTCCCGCCCCCCCTCACGCTGAAACAGGGTATGCAGCTGTGCGCACGCGAACCCAGACCCCAGTGCATGCGTCTACACATACGTCTTCGCACACTCCCCTTGTCCCGTTTGCGCCGAGTCATGCGACGGCCCCGACATCGCCTTCAGACAACGATATGCTGCGCAAGCAGCGCACGCTGTTCTCGTTCTCGAAGAGCAGTTCGTACGTCCATGTGTCCAACGCCGCGAATACCAACCAGGCCAGCGTTTCTACAGGCTCGACCACACAGCTGAACTTCGTGCCGTCATTAGTGTTTAACCGGTTCCCGTTCCCAGTTGTTGGTCCTAAAGGCTTGATTAAAGGTAAGAAAGAGAAGGAACTGGACAGCTGGTTAGCAGCCAGGTGTGCCCAGCTCGGCGAGACCGGTGAGTCAGGACCTGGTGCGTTGCTGTATAAACTGCTTCGCGCGCTTCTTGCTTCAGCTGACAGCCGTGCTGCCGAGGTACGTGCTGTTCTGCAGCCGCTTTTCCAAAGCTCAGGATCAGACTCGTTGTTTGACGTATCTGATAGCAGACCTGCTGCAGCGACCAAAGTTGACGAGAATTCCAACGTCTTTACTCTGCTCAGAAACGGCGATCTTGACGGGGCTGTAAAGAACGCGCTAGATGCCAGGCAGTACGCACACGCTCTGCTGCTTGCACGAGCCGCTAGCCCTGAATTATGGCAGACGGCTACTGACGAGTTCGCAGCCGAGATCGCGCGCCCGCGGTCGGCTCCTCTGGCGTTCGTATACCGCGTGCTTTCTGCAACTTGTGAAGACGCTGCCAAAAGCGCGTTTGCCGAGCTGAAACCGCGCTCGGAAACGACGCTTGTTGACTACGATAAACTGGATGCTAACCTTGTTTACTGGGCCGACTGCGCTTCAGCGATTTACGGTTCGTGTGCGTACGCTTCAACGGCTCTTCATCAACTAGGCAAAGCGCTTGTTTCTAGGAACAAGGTCGAGGAGGGGCATGCATGCTTTATTCTCGCTTCAACACCTTTGGGCAGCGTTACTGAGTTCATGCTGCCGTTAGTGTTAGCTGAGCAAGGCGGGCAGCCTTCGTTCGACAGCTACGCTCTGGCCTGTGTCTACGAGTACGTTCTGGCGACGCCTAATCCCCACCTGCTTCCGTATAAACTCAGGTTCGCTGATCTCATCACCGAGGTCGGCCATCCTGCTGAAGGCCTCAAAATGGCCGAGAACGTGAATTCGATTTTGAAGGCCACAAAGGCGGTCCCGCCGCAGTTACAGGAGTTCGCGCAAACGGTTCTTCAACGGTGTACAACAGTCGCCGAGTCGCGGCCTGAGAGTTCTGGCGGTTGGTTGCAAGGCCGGTTCTCAAGACCGACACTCGAGCGGAAATGGGTCTCCTCGTTCAATAGGTTTGTGAGCGGCGAAGACGAGGCGGCCGAAGACGTCCCTACGCCCCAATTGCCGCCTGAGAGACCGCTGAGCGCAGCGCCTACAAGCTCGGGCCAGGTCATTGACCACAGCCGCGCTCGACAGAACTACACGCCACAGCCGCAGCGCGTGCTCCCTATTCAGAACACGCCGAAAACGCACTCTCCTGACCGCAACGGGTTTAATGCTGAAACCCCGGCTCTTCCTGCCGTTCCGCCGACCTATGTCGATGCTGCTATCGCCCGTAACCCCTCTCCCTACTCGCCGTACTCTACTCAGTCGATGAACCCGGGTATGGGATTAAAGGAGGCTGCGTTCCCTTCACCGGGAGGTCCTTCTTTAGGGCCTGTATCTCCTCGTGCCCCGGCAGTTTCTACTAAACCTCCTGGACCGTACACACCGTCTCTCCCGACACCCTCTGCGTACGCTCCAGCTCCGTCGTTCGCTCCGCCTTCGTCGTACGTGCCAACCCCGGCCCCAGCTGCTCCAGTCGCACCAGATGCCCCACCTGCTTCCGCACCCGCTTCTGGACCCGCTTCTGGACCTTATGCCCCGTCGTATGCCCCTGAACCTTCTGGATCTGATGCTCCCTATGCACCACCACGCGCACGCGCACCAGCTGCACCAGGAGCTCCTGCATTTGGAGCGTCTGCACCCCCTCCCGACCAAGGCACAGAAGCGTTCGCGCCTGCTTCGCCAGCGTCGTCAGGCCGTGGGTACCCCTCAATGCCCCCCAGCGTTGGAACTGCCGCGTTCGCGCCCGCCCAGAGTTCGTACACACCGTCTGCGCCGTATGCTCCTCCTCAGCACACTGATGCACACGTTCCAAGAGCCGCGCACACTGTTCATCACTCCGAGTACGAGCCTGAACAGTCCCGTTACGACCACGAACAGCCGCGTCACGACCATGAGAGTTACGGCAACGAGCAGTACGACAACGAGCCCGAGCAAAGGTACGAGCCCGAGCAGAAGTATGAGCCCGAGCCTGCAAAAGAGCCTACACCCGAACCCGCAAAAGAGCCTGAGTCGAAATCCGAGAAGAAACAGGACGAAGGCGAGCATAAAAAGGGCTGGTTCAAGAGCTGGTTCAAGAAAGAAGAGCCCGCTCACAAACCGTTCCAGGTGAAGCTTGGCTCGACTACTGAGATGTACTTCGACAAAGAACTCAATAGATGGGTCACAAAAGGCGGGCCTAAACCCGAGGCTGCGAAACCGCCTCCTCCGCCGCCTCCTTCGTCTGGAGGCGCGCCTCACCAACCAAGCGGAGGAGCGCCTGCACCGCCAGGCGGAATGGCGCCTCCGGCCCAGCCAGCAGGAATGCCTGCACCCCCTGGAGGCGCTGCACCGCCAGCTCAAGCCAGCAGACCCGGCCTTCCTGCAGTCGGGCCCACGGCTGGAATCGACCAGATCCTGGCTGCGAGCGCTGCTACTGGTGGAACGTCGCGTCGCAGGGCTGCTCGCAGTCGGTACGTCGCAGTTGCCGAGAATGGGCTCCCAGAAGGCATGAACTAGAAACGTCGCTCCACGGTGCTATACTACAACGCTATAAAATGCTATACTATTACATGCACCCACGCTACACTACAAGCTCTCCATACACCACCACAATCTATTCATATACTATTTGTACACTACACACTACACACGCACACGCACACGCACATCCGATCTCATCTCGTTTGATTGGTTGCAACTACCCTACCCTAACCATATAATTTATTTCTACACGTAAAGTGTCTTTATTTTTTTTAACGTATAGGGTAGTTAATTTTTTTAAGCGTATTGTGTGCATTCAGCGTGTCCATACTAGCCCATTTGGTAACCTCCTTCCCCCCCCCTTTCCTCTTCATCCACCCTAATGTCTGATCCGACCGAGGCTTTGAAGAAAGCGAGCTTGAAAGCCAAGACGCTGTACCCCCAAGGCGACCCGAAATTCGAGTTCATCGATGAGCGCCAGAAACTGTTCAGCGAGCTGTACGCCAAGCAGCAGGCGAAGCTTGCAGCCGCGCCGCGCCAGCCAGTAACGATCACGTACAAAACCGCGAACATGGTCGGCACGAGTTTCGAGACGACGCCGATGCAGGCGGCGAAAGAGCTCGGCTACAGCAACTTGGACGAGCTTGTTATTTCTAAAGTGAACGGCGAGTTATGGGACCTCAGCCGGCCCATCGAGACCGACTGCGAGCTGCAGCTTCTTACGTTCGAGGACGAGGAAGGCCAGCAGGTTTTCTGGCACAGTTCTGCTCACGTTCTCGGCGAGGCGTGCGAGTGTTTCTACGGCGCACACCTTTCGTACGGCCCTCCTACGAACGACGGCTTTTTCTACGAGATGGGCATCGACGACGGCAAGCGCGTGATCAGCCACTCCGAGTACGGCCAGGTTGAAGGCGTTGTGAAGAAGGTTGTTAAAGAGAAGCAGAGATTCGAGCGTCTGGAGATGACGAAAGAGGAGCTGCTTGAGATGTTCAAGTACAACCGGTACAAGCAGTACCTCATCAACACCAAAATCCCCGACGGAACTTCTTCGACCGTTTATAGGTGTGGTGCGCTGATCGATCTTTGTCGCGGCCCTCATGTCCAGCACACTGGCCGGATCAAGTCGTTCAAGCTTGTGAAGAACAGCGCTGCGTACTTCCTTGGCGACAGCGCGAACGAGAGCTTGCAAAGACTTTACGGTGTGAGTTTCCCCGACAAGGCGCGTCTTGATGCGCACATGAAGTTCTTGGAGGAGGCCGCTAACCGTGACCACCGTAAGATCGGCAAAGAGCAGGAACTGTTCACTTTCCACGAACTCTCTCCGGGTAGCGCGTTCTGGCTGCCGCACGGCGCGCGGATCTACCAGGCGATGACCGACTATATCCGCAGCGAGTACCGCAAGCGCGGGTTCGAGGAGGTCATTACCCCGAACATGTACAACTCTAAGCTGTGGGAGACGTCCGGCCACTGGGCGAACTACAAAGACAACATGTTCTCT
Organism: Starmerella stellata; assembly: GCA_030674195.1. NCBI lineage: Eukaryota > Fungi > Ascomycota > Dipodascomycetes > Dipodascales > Trichomonascaceae > Starmerella > Starmerella stellata. The sequence goes on along the minus strand of JAJLWC010000040.1, from coordinate 42,549 downwards.
TTTGATGTCGAGAAAGAGAAGTTCGGGCTCAAACCGATGAACTGTCCTGGCCACTGTCTTGTGTTCAAGGCTCGCGCTAGAACGTACCGCGAGCTGCCCTGGCGTTTGGCTGACTGCGGTGTTCTGCACAGAAACGAGTTCTCTGGTGCTCTGACCGGTCTTACTCGTGTCAGACGGTTCCAGCAGGACGACGCGCATATTTTCTGTATGCCCGAGCAGATCGAGCAGGAGATCCGCAACTCGTTCGACTTTTTGAAGTCGGTTTACGGCACTCTCGGCTTCGATTTCCGTATGGAGCTTTCTACTCGCCCTGAGAAGTACCTTGGCGAATTAGAAGTATGGGACAAGGCCGAGGCGATGCTGAAGAACGCGCTGGAAACAAGCGGCGCGAAGTGGGAGATCAACCCTGGAGACGGCGCTTTCTACGGCCCGAAGATCGATATTATGATTTCCGACGCTCTGCGCAGATGGCACCAGTGTGCGACGATCCAGCTCGATTTCCAGCTGCCTATTAGGTTCGACTTGTCGTACCAGCAGGCCGATTCCAACGAGTCTGGCCGGCCGGTTATGATCCACCGAGCCATTTTCGGTTCGTTTGAGCGGATGATCGGCATTTTGTGTGAACATTACTACGGAAAATGGCCGTTATGGCTCTCTCCCCGACAGGTCCTTGTTATTCCTGTTGGAAAACAGGTTTTCGACTACGCGCAAGAGGTCCGCGACTTCTTCCACACGAACGGGTTCTACGCGGACGTCGATGTCGGACCTAACACCTTGCAGAAGAAGGTCCGCCAGGGCCAGTTGTCGCAGTATAACTACATTTTCATTGTCGGCGCCGAAGAAGAGAGCTCGCGCTCGGTTAATATCAGAAAGAGAGACGACCAGAGCAAGCAGCAGAAGGGCGAGGTTGTCCCGCTCGACGACGCTCTTAAGTTCCTTACCCAGCTGAAAGAATCTCGCGCTCTTAGCGAGTGAAGCTACAAAAACGTATAGTCTTGACAAAAACAACAAATATTTAACCAATTACACTAAACTAAACAAATGTATACTAACTGGTAACTACGCGTTACATTCACTGCGCGTTACATGCGTTACATGCGTTACCGGCTACACCACGTTCATCATGCATCACACCACACACCACGCCCGTCAGCGTACTACATTAGCGCACTACATCAGATCATCTTACGCGTACATCACACACATTACATTACATTAGCACACTACATGGCACACTATATGACACAATACATGACACATTACATGGCACATTACATGGCACATTACATGGCACATTACATGGCACACTATGTGTACACTATGTGTATATAGTGGTGTCGCTGCCTGCAACTGCGAGCTGCTCGCCCAGAAACACAATGTCATTAGCCGCAAGTCCTAAATGCGCCTTTAAACTCAACTCGTTATTACTGAATGCGAGTTTCAGCACTCCAGACTCCGTCAAAAGCGCTATTTGGTTGCTGCTGCTTATACACAGTTTCTTGATCGCGCACCCCGTATCGAATTCGCAAACAAGCTCGCTGCTGTTCGAATTAAACACTTTGAACAGCCCGTCTGTGCTTGCAGTCATTAGAAACTCGCCGCAAATCTGCAGCCCTGTGATCTCGCCGGCGTGCGCCTTGATAACGCTTTTCGGGTCTTCAGACTCGGCCGTCCATACACACAGAACGCCGTCTAAACTCGCAGAAACAAGGAAATGCGCATTGTGGTCGAAAATAAGCTGCTTGATCGGCATGAGATGCCGTTTCAGCTCGCGTTTTAATGTATGTTTGCCGTTGCTAACGCCAATGATTAGAACCGCCTCGTTCTGTACAACTGCTAGCGTCTCGTCGCCGAGCCAAGTTAATAGACCGAAGTTCGGATCTGATAACTGGATCGGCGTTTTAGTGACTTCATTATTCTCAGGTTCAACCACCATTTCAGTACTGGGTTCAGCCTCGCTTTCTTCAGACTGCGATTGCTCGCTGACAGGCCATGTCGCAAAGAAATCAGAGCAAATGCACGCATGTGCGCGGTTCCCGGGGCTCACAGAGACCGCCAGTACTGCTGATCCGAGATTCTGAGGCGGGAAAACGGTTACTGGGCAAGTACTGCTGTTCAGTAACGAAACTGTGCCGGATTTCTGTCCAATGAGAACAAACCCCTCGCCAACCTTGTCTAAACAAACCAGTCCAGGCAGATCAATGTTTATGGTTTTGTCAGTATGCAGAATCGTCAATTTGTTTTCTGAACACACGAGCAGAAGCTGTTCGGGCGTTTGAAAGGCGAAAACCATGCTTCCGCCAACGGTTTTCGCAGTTTCTGTTAATCCGAAATCAAGCTGTGGAGCAGGAGAGTTCGCGTCTACTAACGACTCGATCGAGACGCTCTCGATCCCGCGCAAAAGCAGCTTTACTAACTCGCTGGATCCATGCTGCTCTTTACGGGGTATACACGGCGCGCCAGGGTTTATATCGATATGCGCGTCCGCCAGCAAAGCTTTCGCTGCTAAATCCAGGCCTTCGTCTTTGAAATAGGCGTATATCAGCCGGTTAACGGCTTCCGACGTTAGTTTGGCCATGCTTACCTACATCGACTACGTGCCTATGACTAACCCCCATCTTACTACCTCACCCCTGCGTGCACTGATTCAATATAAACAATAGCGATGTGATGTGTGCATTCAGTGCATTCAGTGCAATGGGTGATGTTAGGGAGTAGAATGGTGTGTATGTAGTAGATGTGGTAAATGTGGTAAGAATCGTGGGTATTATAGATAGTGTAGGTAGTGCAGGTGGTGTGGATGGTGTAGGGAATGTAGGTAGCGTAGGAAGCGTTATGCGTTAGGTGCGTGGGTAGCATGTGTAGGTGTGGGTAACGTTAGGTGGGTTATAGTGTGTATAGGTATGGGTAGGTATGGGTAGGTGTGGGTAGATATGGGTAGGTATGGTGGACCAAGCATAACGTAATCGAGTATGGAGAGCCTGTCGATGCGCAAGCGCCAGACGGTGTTTGGCGCCCAAATACCGCAGCCTGGCAGCTCGAGCAAAGCTGCTGGACCCGGTTCGGGCGCCAAAATGCCGGCAGCGCCGCAGCACTCGAACAACACGCTGCTTCCACCGCCGCCGCGGGTCGGTGCGCAGATCCGGCGGTTCTCGCGGCTGAACAGCATGAAACCGCTGGCTTCGAACAATTCTAATTATAACGAAGAGTCTGCTGAGGTCGCAAGCATGCGTTCAGCGTCTAGCGCGCTCGAACAACTAGACCCGGCATTAACGGCGCCCGATTTCGACGCTGACACGTATTTAGAGCAGGCCGCGCAGCATGCGGACGCCGAGTTCGTTGTGCAGTTCGCGGATATGCTGCGTGCACAGCTCCAGAAACTCGCCGACGCTGAAACACAGACTGTGCAAACGAACCAAAGAGCTTTAGTGACTCTAGCAACCAGTGTAGGCAAGATATCTGGCGTAGTGAGCGATCTGCATAGAGAAGTAGCGGAATTGAGTATGGTGACTGATGCTATGCTCCAGGACGCGTGCGCTCGGCATGCAGACATCAACGGGGGCCTTAACCAGTCGCAGTACGACAAAATGCCATTAAACGGGATCAACAACCCGATCAACAGCCAGCAAACCCAGCCGGCAAACGAGCCATTAGACTCGACTACTAACCGGCGACAGAGCGTTCTAGCATTGAACTCGCTTTGGGCGCACGACCTGCAAAGTCTTTACCAGCGCGTTGACGGTGTGCAGAAACTGATCCCGCCGGCTCCAGGGCGGCATGTTGCTTTAGAAGAGCACGGATGGCTAGAACTGAACCTCGTGACTCAACAAAGCGTCAAGCCTGTGCTTCTGGTCTTGCTGAACGACTACCTTCTAATCGCCGCAAGCAGGCACGGGAAGTACGCTGTAGACGAGCATTGGCGCCTGGACGCGAAGCCTACATTCGATATCGACGAGACAAACAAGGTTCTGACAGTGTGTACGGGCACACATACCCGCGGTCTTCTTGCGCCATCGTTAGCGCGACTAAGAGCTGTTTATAACGAGATCTGTAAACTGGCGGAGATCTCGGCTTCTCAAGGCTCGTTGAACCCAGGAAGAGGCGGCGCGTCGCGGTTAGGACACACTCATAACAGCAGCAATAACCTGAACACGATCACTAACAGCAGCAACGCCAATAGCGGTATTGGCAGCACACACAGACTAAGCCAATTAAAACCGCTGGACTCAGTCGACGTGTCTCCTGAACTGAAACGTGAGTGCGCGCGCGTGCTGGCGGAAATGGACAGTTTGATCGCGTACAGGAGCTGGAACGATGCTGTCCAGCTCTACATTCAGAACAAATCAACTCCAGCGTTTTCTGAGCCGCTGAATACCCGCGCAGAGCAGCTGGTCTCGCTTCTGTTATCTGAACTGCAGTCGCTCCGTCCGCGGTCGAAACAGGAATCGATCCAGTTACTGAATTTGCTGAAACAAATGGATCGGGGCCGGGAGGCGAGGCATGCATTGCTCGATTCAGCCGCAAGGGATATCGATATCCAGCAGCGCAGCGTGCATTTCCTGGGCGACGTCGTTAACTATATTTCGCAAATGGCGGCTATCTACTTCCAGTCGATTATAGCCACAGTCGAGATCTACCGCAGCGCGTTTCCAGCCGAGGAGGACAGCAGTTTAGTAGTCACATGGGCGAAGACCCAAGTCGACGTCTACGCCGGCGTGTTTAATCGCCAGCTGTTTAGAATAGCCCCGGAACTGAAGGGGTACCAGAAATGCCGCGAAGTGAGCCGGCTGGAGAGCCTGCAAATGAAGAGCTTGCGGATGGAGATGGAGTTTATGCTGAGGTACGTCTGGGAGCAGTGACCGGTTTACATCTTTACTTAATTGTTATTTATCTTATGTTGCATGTGCGAAGTTAGGTGTGTAGTTGTGTAAGGTGTGGTGGGTGTGGGCGTAGTGTAGGTATGCGTGGGTATGCGTGGGTATGCGTGGGTATGTTTGGGTGTAGTAGTATGCTGTGGTGAGGTGTGCATAATAGTGCTATTGTATGTATAGTGTGCTATGGTGGGTGTATATGGGTATTTATTGGTAGTTATGGGTCGCGCATAGGTGCTGTTGCAGTTATGTATGGTGTGGCGGCAGTGACCTAACCCCATGTCGACACCGAAAAAACGCGAAGCGATTGCGCGGGAGCTTGATGTGCCGTTAGGACCAGAGTATGTGAGCTTTAAAAACGGGCACGCGTATGTCGAAGGACACAAGGTCGTTAATCTCGCAAACACGATCTTCGGGTTCGACGGGTGGAGCAGCGAGATCCGCAATATGAGCGTCGACTACATCGAGGAGAAGAATAACAGGTACACGCTCGGCGTCTCGTGCACATCGCGAGTCACACTGACCTCTGGCGCGTTTCGCGAAGACGTTGGGTACGGCAGCAGCGTCAATATGCCGAACCGGTTCCAGGCCTACGACAAGGCGCGGAAAGAGGCGGCTACTGACGCATTGAAGCGCTCGCTGAGGTTGTTCGGAGAATCTCTGGGTAATTGTCTATATAACAAAGACTACGTCGACGTAATTAGAAGGCTGCGCGGCGAGAAATCGACTTTCGACGTCGAGGATATGCGCAGGCCGGCGAAACGTATAAAGTCAGAAGCCGTACAGCTTCCTGCTAAACCACAAGCGCCAAACGCACAAATACCAGCAATTGCGTCGGCCCAGCAATCGGCCCAGCAATCGGCCCAGCCGTCGCATCTACCGTTGCCGCAACCATTGCCACAACCGCTGCCGCAAGAAGGGGGTGTGCCGGAGTACCCAGAGATGTCGGATATCCCTATTTTCGACAGCGAAGACGACAGAGACGATGTCAGCGTGAAGCATGTAGCTGATATCACGCCGGCGGACGCTGTGTTTGTGACAGCAGATATCGCGTCGCTTGTTTCGGCGCCTGAGAATATGAGCACGCCGATCCCGGCTTCGGCGATCTTCGACCCGTCTAAACCGAACGAAATGAAGACGACTGTGCGGCAAGACGTGTCAATGCCAGTTAAGAAACTACATAAATAGCGAGACGATTGTCGCGCCTACAACCATGCCTGTGAACGCGTAGAACGAGCCTTTTTTCAACCCGACCTTGTTTTTGTCGTTAGCATTGGCGTTGGCCGTGCCATTGCCGGCGGTTTCGTTCTTCGTTTGTGCCATTGAATCTGGTCTGAATGGGGCAGCTACTAATACCCATGCCCTGCTACTTACACATACGCCATAAACCACCTCCCCATAACCTGCTCATGCTGACGCCACAAATATCCCACAATTCCACTATACCATCCACTATACCATCCACTATACCATCCCACAATGCTACATACTATCCATACTATCGTATTCATACTATTGTGTCCATACTATTGTGTCCATACTATCGTATTCATACTACCTCATATCCATACTATTGTATCGACGTTCAGTTTATTTAGTTAGTGTTTAGCATTTAGCATTGAGTGTTTATTGTCTTCACTCTAGAAGCGCAGGCAGAACAGGCTTGACAGGCCTTTCTACCCGGATCTCGTGCCCGCTGTCGTCGTACCGGATACACACGGTGTCGTCGAAAGTAAACACCTCGTCTATATTCTCCTGTAATGACTGGATCAGTTTATTGAACTCAGTAATCAGCTGCTGCGCGTAAACAAGCATATCCGATCTGTAAAGCGCTGAAACGAGCAGCTGCATGTCGGCGCGATTCGTTTCTAATCTCTCGACTAAACGCACGGTGCTGGAAATCAAGTAATCTTCTTCGTAAACTGACCCCTTTTTCCCGCGCACTTTCTTGCGTTCTTGTCGGCGCTGGTTCTTGAGTGTACGTCTAGTGGCATTAGTCGCGGCAGTGCCGACGCTCGATTTGTCGGTGTACCTCGTGTACGCACTGGCATTAGTGGTTTCAGTGCCTGCAATACTCAAGTTATCGTTGAACTCTTCTTCGTTATTAGCGTCGAACCCAAGCACGTCCTCCTCGCGTTTGCGTCTGACCTCGCGTAACCGTTTAAGCTGCGAGTTGACTTGCTGCTGGCAGTCGGAAACGAGTTCCTGGAAAGACCCGAAACTCTCTCTGAGTTTAGAGTTCGTGAACTCGTCTAGTTCGTGAATGCGCGAGATCATGAGCGCGTCGTTGAACAAATTGGCCTGGCAGAAACACTCGATCGCGTGTTTATAGTCTTTCAAAAAGTACGCATAGACATGCGCGGCACTAGAGTACTGCCGATTAGCCTCGCTGGCCTCGGCTAGTCGCAGAGCTACTGACTCGCGGTCGGTGTCAGTAGTCAAAGAAAGGGCGCGCTGCCACTCCCCGGCAAGAATGTATGCGTTAATAGCATTAGGAATCATTTTCAGCACCTCGAAGTTCTCGCCAGCACGAGTATACTGCGAACTCTTAAGGAAAACGGCAGCCTGTTTCTCAAGAATAACATGCTCGCACGGCCTGTCACTTCCTCTCAGCAATTGCAGCGCTGTCGAATGCAGGTTATGGTGCTCGGCGAACTCGACGATCTGGTCGTCGGTGCTTTCTTCGTGTTTAATGAGATGCACAATTGCATCGCTGTAGTTCTTCAGGTAGACGTCGATATTATACTTAGCCAAGAACTCAGGCTCGAGGTCTCGTGCCCTCAAAAACGGAAGGTACTCTTTCGGGTCCATTTGCGCCTGCTCGGCTACCCGCATGGCCAGCCGCGGTTTATACACCCCTAAAGCGACTCTGTACATCTGCACCGGATCGCAAAGGAAGAGCAGGTGTTTAATCAATTCCGGAGAAGCAGAGGCTACTTCTAAAGCCTTCGCCAGCATCGGCGGTTTCTGCAGAGCCAGCGATGTGACTTTACACGACAGTGAGAGGTGGTCGTACAGTTTCGTTAGCAAATTATTGGCTTTGTTCTCGATATGTTTGCTCCCATTCGGGTTGCTGACAGTAGTATCGATATACTTAGTTTCAACAACGTTCTCGTCAGTCAAGCTCGACAAAAACAGATCGACGTTCGTATCTGATTGCAACTGTTTAACAATCGAGTCTAGATTAGCTTCGAAATTCGCCGGCGACAAATCGTACATCAGGTTCATATCAATGCGGTGGGTTTTACACAGCCTGAACGCCGTTTTATAGTCCATTTCCGCGACTTTCTGCCGGATATAGTTAAGAACCAGCAATTGCGGGTGCAGAGTCTCTAAATTGCCGCGCGGGGCTTGTAAAACAATCGCCATTTTCTCAGGAATGACAGCTACTAACAACGAGCCGCGCTCAACTTCTCGACTGAGTTCGCTGATCTCAGTATCGTTCGGCACTTCCGGCACTTCTGGCATTTCTGAAGAAGAATTGAGGTGAATGAACTTCATTTTCGTTTGGGTTGTGAAAATAAGGTACGAATCGGTTTTGATCATTGAAGTCACGTTTGTGGCAATGGATGTGGAATTGAAGTAGAGCTGGTTGTTTCTTCCGAGCCCGAACGCGCTGGAGTCGTTGACGACATAGAAGTCTTTACATAACTGCTTGAAATCAGCGACTTCAATGCCTGTGTTTAGATTGTAGACAGTGGACCCCGATAAGTAGTAATCGCCTCTGAGAAACGTGACTTGCTGGTCAAGAGTTGAATTACGCACGATTTCTGCTCCTTCAATCACACAAACACTGTTGTCTTCAAGAACAGCGTTTAAACTGCCGGACTCATTGAACGAAAGGAACCTAGTAGACTTCACATCCAGCTCGGCTACAGAGACCAGTTCCTCTTCAGTGTACTCAATTTCAAAAACAAAGACTTTGTCCGCTGTCGACGCGGCAACAAACTTGTCTTGGAAACAGCAGACTGCTGAAACCTGCTCGTCTACAGCGCGTTCGGCAAACGCCATAGGCGGCGGCACGTTCGCGTACTTCAATGGCGTCGCCTTGATCACATTACCGTCAATAACCGCTACTAACCCGTCTAAAGTCGACTGTGTGCTCAATTCATAGGTTTTGAACTCGATTTGAGAGCCTGAATAGACAAGCAGCGTAAACGGTTTCTCGGGGTGCCAGTAGACGCCGTAGTCTTCACTGGGGACAGGCAGGCTCTGCTTTTTATACCAGTGCCAGTTCTTCTGCACGTATAAATCAATACAGTCTTTAAACTCCACGGCCATGATCGTCGAATTGGCGTTCCAGCTAAGATTTACTACCTCTGCAGCATTCCTAGTTTCGTTCAGCTTGATTGCTGCTCGTTTAAGACCGTTGCGTTCGTAGAACTGGATACAGTTGTGCTCGCCGTCTCTGCATGTGGCAATAAGCATCCCTGAAGGCTGCCAGGCCACTAACGGCAGAAGGTTGTCAGTGGGCTCGCTAACACTAGAAAGAACGCCGTCTCTCGTGAACATAAACAACGACCGGCGCGAGTTCGTGAAGTTGTTTAAACTGAAGAACTCGCTGTCGCCGCGCCAGCTGATCACTGCTGTTTTCTCGTCTTCATGTAAACTTAGTTCGCCAGTTTCCGGTTTGTACTGGACCGTAGGATCGCGTTTCATTCCTTTTCCTTGGAACTGCGTCTCGCGTTTGCCCCAGCCTACAGATACATGCATGTCCGCCAATTTCAGATCCTCGGAGCTCAAAGTGTGCTCGCTCACAAGATCCAAAGTGTGTGTATATAAACAGAGCCTGGAATCGGTATACAGAACCGCCAGAATCTCGTTATCAGGACTCCAACTAGCGCATACGACCTCAGTAAAGCTCTCAAACAGCACCGAGGCGCCGTTTTCCGCCAGATCGACGCTGTACACGGTTCCGCTCTTTACAAGCACTAAACATGTCTGCGAAAAGCTGTTTCCAAGAACACAGACGATTTCCGACTCGTCAGACTCGAATTCAATGCATTCGTTGAACTGAGTTGCTGGAGTCCATAAATGGACGCCGATGATCTCGCTGTCTTGGAAGCAGCAAAAGACGGTGTCTTGGTCGACATGCACTTTCTTTAAAGGGTACGGCGACTCTGCCGAAGTACTGAGTTTCGACGAAACCAATGGAACCAGATTTCGCATACTTCTTCTACTCTAGTTAGACTGCCAAAGTTTTCAGGGCAGGGGTATACCCAGCACCTACTATTCCTACCACACTGCCATACTGCCATACTCTCTACACCCTCTGTACTCTGCATTCTCTGTACGCTCTGTACTCTGCATTCTGTACTCTGCATTCTCTGTACGCTCTGTACTCACACCTACTACAACATTCTATTATCTTACACTCCATTAGTTTACACTACACCACTCTGCACTACCTACTACACCATTCTATCCGATTACCCCTCTAAATCGCCCCTGTATTGTATGTTCATATCGCATTAGTACTCTATAGTTCACTTTATAGTTGGAGTAGATACTTTTATTTGGTCGTGACGGTGCTATATGCATATTAATGATGGGTACCGAAGTAGATACCCAGAACAAGCGCCAGAATCACGGCAATCGCAATAAGAATACCCGCACACGCCCATTTCATTCGCCGTGCGTTGCGCGCGCGCTTGATCGCCTCGTACTGGTTGCCAATACCCCTCTCGATCTCTTCTTCGGCGTGGTACACATTGGTTTGCACGTTCGTGACCTGCTCGTCCTGCTCAGCAACCATGACCTCCATATCGTGGAACAGCTGCGCCAGTTCCGTCATCGTGGCCTCGATTCTCTGGATCTCGCGGTGCCGTTGCTGCGCTTCAGTTAATGCTGCTCTCGCCTCGCCGCGGCGGTTCGACTGCAGCAGCGCCTGGCTGAATACCTGGTTGTTGTCGCTTTCCACTGCCTGGCGGACCTCAGCGTCAGTGGCCTCGGGATCGACGATCCTGTACTGTCTCTCGGCAACCTCCTGGTACCGCTGTCTAAATGCGGCCTCTGTCGTTTGGAATTTCTGGATCAGCGTCATGAACTGCCGCTTCAGGTTCTCGGCCTGCGTCTTTTTCGTGAAATCAGAGCTGCTCTCGGCCTCTAAAGACTTGATTCTGTCTCGAAGGGTGTTAGCCAGGCCCCGCGACTCTGATTCTGCGGCCTGAACTCTCCGCTCGAGCTGCTCGAGCTCTTCAGGCCGGCTTTCACTGAGCGTCCGTTTCTGCAGACCTTCAATCATCTCGATCTGGTCCTCATACTGCACTAACAGCCGCCGCAGGTTGTCGACGTCGTCGAAAAAGCTCATTTTCTGGCTCGACATTTCGACGCTGTCGTCCTCGACTACGAACGGGTTCTCTGCGTACTTCTGCATCGCGCTAATCGCTAAACAATTTGGAAAAAAAAAAGGTAGGGTAGATCCAGTTTGCCCAAGTTATAGGTTTACCTCTCCTTACCGGTTTCGGGTTGTTTTTATCCGGCGTTTCCGCTGCTGAAAGTGCAGGTTAGAGTACTTACTTAGAATAATTTGCGGCTCTATTTCGTTTACTATTTCAATCAGTTTATGTATTTTGGCTTTTAAACCTCTCTTTCGGCCTTTTTCTATACCCTTTAATGGCTTTGTTTAGACAACGCCGCTAGCTCGAACTGACGTTGCCGAGGCAAGGGTTTGATGTAGGTTCAGGGCTGCACTGCGTGGGCTGGCTGTGAACATGCTTTGCGATGTAAACAAACATGTATATATGGCATTGCATGTGGTTTTCACACTTCAACAATTGCTGCGTTTAAACAGTTTCAGAATATGCTGCTGTTGGTTTGCAGCTGCTGGCTTCGAACGTGTTACGGACATATCCTCCTGACCTAGTCCTAGAATAGATCGGTAAGAGAAAACGTATATGAGATTAAAGAAGAGGGGAGAGGGTAGAGGGTAGGGGACAAGATGTGGAAAGAAGATAATAAGCCAGTCTAAACGTATTCGCAGAGCGTGTATGGCTGAACGTGCTATATGATGAAAGGTGCGAGGAACAAGCGACCGTTTACTAAAATAGCCTGAGACGGGCTCCTCCTGATCTACTACGGAGAATGAACAGTGCTATAAGTTGCTATAAGTTGCTATAAGTTGCTATAAACTTATAAATTCTTGTAAACGTCGTAAATGTTGTAAACGTCGTAAATGTTGTAAACGGTGTAGATGTTGTAGATGTTGTGAAATGCTATATTTGTCAATAAAATGCTATATACGCAGTCGGTTTAGTACTTGTGTGCTTCCCGCACAGCCACATTAAATGAACGGTTGTTGGGGTAGGCAGGGGCGTTGCCGACGGTATTTATAGAATTGCATGTGGCTTGAGTAAGAGGCGTCATAGTACGGATGAGTTGTAATTAGTGGCTTAAACGGTTTATGTTTTATTAATACTTGGCTCGTTTGCGGCATTTGGATCAAGTTGTCATGGTTAGGTGTGGTATATACGTATTTGTACGGTATGTGATTCGGCCCTGATTCGGCCCTGAACTCGTTTACGCAGTGTGTGTGTATTGCACCGCATCTCCCTAATGGATGCTGCTTGATTAGTTAGTGAATTCAGTACTTTACAGTCAATGTCTTATATACCGTATGTAGGACCGGCAAAGTAAGTCTTTTCCTACAAAGCCGGCAGGATTAAAGGAGTATTAGAATCGTAGATTACAGGTAGTCGGTCAATTCGTCAAGGCCAATTAGTCAATTGGTCAATCAGGCTAATTAGGTCTAATTAGGTCTCTTGCTTAAGAAGAGCGTTTCCCTAATTAGCTAATTATTGGGACGGGTTTGTGGTGCACGTACAGTAGGTCTCACCACTTGGGGTCCAGGCTTAATAATGGTGGTTAATTCCCAGATATTGCGTTAATAGAAAGAACCGTTTATTGCGTTCAGTAGTGCGCAGGGACCAGTTCATAAAGATATTCGTTCGGTGAATCGCGTGCGCAAGAAGAAATAAACATAAGCTGCAACAAATGGTCCGTAATGGGGGCGGAGAAAAGAGGAAGCAAGTTCCATTAATCGTGGTTATATCCACCGCCGAAGTAGATGCCGAAGAACAGCGCGCAGAATAGGATCACAACCACAATCAGCGCGAAGCAGCACCACTTCTTCTTTCTCCATGCCCGCGCCTTCTTGATCGCCGCGAACTGGTTGTCTACACCCTTCTCGATATCGGTTTGCGCGTGGTAGACGTTTTGCTCTATATTAGTTACCGGCGTTTCCTGTTCAGCGACCATAATCTCCATATCGTGGAACAGCTGTGCAAGCTCGGTCAACGTCGCTTCGATCTTCTGGATCTCGCGATGCCTCGATTGCACCTCAGACAGCGCAGCACGTGCTTCACCACGACGGTTAGACTGCATTAACGCCTGGCTGAAAACCTGGCCTTGGTCCTCCTCGACAGCCTGCATGACCTCGGCATCGGTGGCATTAGGGTCGACAATACGGTACTGTCTTTCCAGCGCGTCCCGGTACCGCTGTCTGAAAGCGGCCTCGGATTGCTGGAATTTCTGAATCAACGACATGAACTGCGTCTTCATGTTCTCCGTCTGGGCCTGCTTCGTTTTGTCGTTCTGAGAGGTCGACTCGAGTTTCTTGATCCGCGTTTTGAGCGTCTCGGCGAGGGCGCGTGTCTCGGCCTGTAGAGTGTCGATCTGGCGCTGGATAGCGGTCTCATTTTCGGCATTCGACTCGGCGAGGCTTCGCTTGTGTAGACTCTCAATACGCTCGACGTTGTCTTCGTACTGCACGAGATCGCGCTTGATCTCGTCGACGACACCGAAGAAAGCGTACTTCGTCTGGTCAGCGAGCTCGTAGGTCTCATGCGCAGGCGCCTGCTGCTGAATTTGCTGCTGCTGGTTCATGGGAATGTAGGCGCTTGTGCTGGCATTATTCACGCCGGAGTCGGCAACGTTGTTGCTGCTGTTATGAGCATACTGGTCGTAGCTGGTGGCCTGAAAATCGGCGGAGGGGCGCGGAGACTCCTGGCTCTCGTAGGGATTGCGGTACGGATTGTACCCGTCATTGTCGAAGCTCATCTGTGGCGACGAATAACGCTAGTTGGACGAACGTAAATGGAAGCACGGTGCTGTGGGATCAAGCTGGCTCGAAAAAAGATTTGAGAAGGAAAGTAAGTGTCGGAAGAGCACAGCCGGTGGGGGAGGGGGTCTACCTGTCGTCGTCGTGTACTAGGTGGGGGATGCTTATGGGAAAGCCTTGGAGGTGCGTCTTTTTCTAGGGTTCATGGCCTGTACCATCGGGTGTCACGAGCCGTCCGATATGCTGAGGTCATCTCGTCGGCCTTTGTTATGTAATAGTTTGCATATATTGGCCCGTTTTGCACTACAGTGCTGACAAACGGCATGGCCAATTTCGGATTTTGATGTAAAAATAGATTTGAGACAGTTTAGGGTCTTTGAATGCGTTATGTCTAAACGTCTAAATGCATATGGATGTCTAAGTAACTGGATTGATGTTTCTAAGGGTGGGGCAGGGTTATATTGGTCTGCGCAGTGTTTATACTGTAGATGAGAGTGAGCATGTCGTACGTATCGTACACAAACAGCTTCATTTTATTTATTTTATCGACAAATTACACCTACTCTCCTTTGATCTGTTTACTCTGCTTGCGTAAACATGGATCCCAAAATAATTTGACGAACCAGCCTTCCTGCGGTGCCTGACACATCTTTGGATCATGTTGATTCACTTACTGACGCGTTCGATGTGGGCTGCAAATAGTCTACAGTTTGAGTTGTTTCCTCTGTTTACTGCTCTTTTCTTCTCTACATATTCTACATTTTCTGCCCTGACAGCTGCATGCCGCACATACCACATATACCACGCATATACCCTCACCTCTCTAAAAGGCACTAAATACGTTTTATTAGAACCTAGCCACTTACATCCACCGGAAACACTAATTTGATACACCCACCGTGCCAGAAATACACTTAGGATTTGACGGAAACGTCTAAACATCCGAATACACCCTTTGTATACATAATCATATTCGTCATTGCTTTAGCAATTCCATACAGATATCCTCGAACTGTTACATGTGTGGACAAATCCGTCGCAGTATATACGCATTCGCAACCTAATTTATCTACCCAAACTCTCAACATAATTGGCCGAAATCACTTTTTTTGCCCCAGTCTATGCGCATATTCGTAATATTATATGCATGGCCAGGACTACGTATACTAACGGACACACTGTGCAAAAATAGAACTACAAGTTAGCAACAGCTATTATAAGGCTCAACTAACAGACATTACGGTTTCGGCTCATATGAAATGCTATGAAACAACAACGCCTAACCGCTATTTCAAAATGGTTTTTCTAACGGCTAATTCATTGAATGAGTGAGACTGAATATTGCTAACCTCCAAACCACTATAAACCCATTTAATAATACTGCTACTATGCGTGCGGGTATTATGCTAATTTGGTTCATGCAGATTAACATGCGAAAATGCCGCTTGTGTACTATGACGTAGCTATTTATATATATCTTTCACGTGATGCTTATAAAATTGATGTGTCAGTAAGGAATGTTCAGATTTCCTCCAAAACAGATTCAACAATTATGACAAATGTGTTGGTCAGAAATTCGGATCCGTGATATTGTTATATGAAATTAGGTGACTAATCGCTCTGGGGTCCTTCTTCCCAGGATGACTAGAGGATGACTAGAGGATGACTAGATTGTTTTGAAAAGCGCCTAAACCAAGTCCTGGTCGCCAAATTACTGTATACGGTTAACTTAAATGAATTTATAACGTAATCTCAAGATGGGATGTTTATTCAGCCTATTACAATGGCTGGAAAGGCCCCATCAACCCAAGCCTTATAGCTGTAAACGCTTCCATCCCCAACGCCCTTCATCAATTTTTCAATGCGTTGGGTTCCTTGCCCTGATATGTATGGGAGAACCCTCCCCATCAGCATAAAGGCCCCACACCCTGGTTTTTACTTATAATAAGCACATCTTTCTGCCCATCCTCTTCTCTAGATTTCTATCTACCTATTTCATACTAGAATAGAATCTTGCTTTAGACAATGAAGCCGCAGGTAGAACAAGAACTCGCACACACGCTGCTCACCGAGCTGCTGGCCTACCAGTTTGCTTCCCCCGTCCGCTGGATCGAGACGCAAGACGTCTTCCTTAGAGATCTGAACTCGGAACGTGTCGTTGAGATCGGTCCTTCCCCGACTCTCGCTGGCATGGCTCAGCGTACCCTGAAGATGCACTACCAAGGCTACGACGCTGCCCTTTCTATGCGTCGTGAGGTCTTGAGTTATGCTAAGGACCAGAAGACTATCTACTACGCCGACGAGGAGGCCAATGCCCCTCCCCCGCCTGTTTCCACTAGTGAGTCGGCCGAGGCTGCTGCTCCTGCTCCTGCTCCTGCTGCCGCTCCTGCTGCCGCTGCCCCTGTTGCGGCTGCTGCTCCCGCCGCTCCTGCTGCTGGACCTGCTCAGCAGATCGACGATGTTCCTCTTAAACCCTTACAGGTTATTCTTGCTGTTGTTAGCCACAAGCTCAAGAAACCCATTGACCAGATCCCTATTTCCAAAGCTATCAAAGACCTTGTTGGTGGTAAATCCACAGTCCAGAACGAGATCCTTGGTGATCTCGGTAAAGAGTTCGGTTCTGCGCCCGAGAAGGCCGAGGAGATCCCTCTTGCCGACCTCGCTGAGAACTTCGGTGACGGATTCAGCGGCAAGCTCGGTAAACACACTAGTTCCTTGGTGAACCGTCTTGCTTCGGCCAAGATGCCTGGTGGATTCGCGCTTTCGCAGATCAGGAAGTACTTGGAGACCCGTTGGGGTCTTGGTGCCTCTCGCCAGGATGCTATTTTGCTGTTGGCGCTTTCTAAGGAGCCTGCTGCCCGTCTTGGCAGCGAGGCCGAGGCTAAAGAGTTCTTCGACGTTATTGTCAAGTCCTACGCTGCGGCTGAAGGCATTGATGTCTCTTCTGCCACTGCTACTGCTGCTACTGGCGGTGGCGGCGGCGTTATTGACGCTGCTGCCCTCGAGGAGGTCACTAAAGACCAGCGCCAGCTTGCCAAGCAGCAGCTCGAGCTGCTCGCTAACTACCTCCGTGTCGATCTGCGTTCTGGCGACAAGAAGAACGCTGCCCAGGTCAAGGCCACTGAGGTTCTGCAGAAGGAGCTCGATCTCTGGATTGCCGAGCACGGCGACGTCTATGCTGAAGGCATTAAACCTATCTTCTCTGGTCTGAAGTCTCGTCGTTACGACTCTTACTGGAACTGGGCTCGTCAGGACTGCATGCGCATGTTCTTCGACATTGTGTGGGGCCGTCTTTCTAATGTTGACAGAGAGGTTGTTTCCCGCTGTATCTCGATCATGAACCGCGCTAACCCTGTGCTTATTGATCTCATGGTCTACTACATCGAGCATGTCCCCACTTACCGTGGCGAGACCTTCCAGTTGGCCAAGGACTTGGCTACTCAGCTCTTGGAGAACTGTAAAGAGGCCCTTGGAACCGCCCCGCTGTACAAGGACGTTATGCTCCCTACAGCCCCGCATACTGAGGTCTCCAAACGCGGCGATCTCGTGTACACTGAGATCCCCCGTCCCGAGTGTCGCAAGCTCGAGCAGTACGTTCTGGAGATGGCTAAAGGTGACGAGAAGCTCACCAAGGACACCCAGCACGGTGATATTGCCCACATGCAGGCTCTTTATCACCGTTTGGGCAACGACCCCGAGGCTCAGAAGGCTTTGGAGTTGCTGCAGAAGCGTCTTGACTCTACTAACAAGACCGACGGTCTTGCCAACGGTATGCGTCCTGACATCGTTCCCTTCCTGAACCTCCGCAAGCGCAACGGCGACTCTTGGGTCTACTCGAAGGAGCTCACTTCTACGTACCTTAACGGTCTTGAAGTCGGCGCCAGAGACGGTATCACTTTCCAGGCCAAGACTGTCCTGCTCACTGGTGCCGGTCGTGGATCTATTGGTGTTAAGGTGCTTGAGGGTCTTCTTATGGGCGGCGCTAACGTTGTCGTCACTACCTCCCGCTTCAGCAAGGAGTCTACCGACTTCTACCAGGACATCTACACCCGTTTCGGTGCCGCTGGCAGCACCTTGGTCGTTGTTCCCTTCAACCAGGCTAGCTCCCAGGACTGCCGTGCGCTTGTCGAGTACATCTACGCCGAGCTCGGCTGGGACCTCGACTTCATTGTCCCCTTCGCGGCTATTCCCGAGGGCGGCATCGAGATCGACGGCATCGAGTCGAAGAGCGAGCTTGCTCACCGTCTCATGTTGACGAACCTGCTCCGTGTCCTTGGTTTCGTCAAGGTCCAGAAACAGCAGCGCGATATTGTTACCAGGCCTGCCCAGGTTGTGCTGCCGCTGTCGCCTAACCACGGTACTTTCGGTGGTGACGGTCTTTACGGTGAGTCCAAACTCGCTCTCGAGACCTTGTTCAACCGTTGGCACGCCGAGAGCTGGTCGAGCTACGTCACTGTGTGTGGCGCCGTTATCGGCTGGACTCGCGGTACTGGTCTGATGAGCCAGAACAACGTCGTTGCCGAGGGTATGGAGAAACAGCTTGGTGTGCGCACGTTCACTCAGCAGGAGATGGCTTTCAACCTTCTTGGTTTGATGACCCCTGCTTTGCAGCGTCTCTGCCAGCAGGCTCCTGTGTACGCTGATCTTAACGGTGGTATGCAGAACGTTCCTGACCTGAAGGAGTTCATGTCTAACCTTCGTGCTAACTTGCAGGAGACCGCTGAGATGCGCCGCGCTGTTGCCACTGAGACTGCTATTGAGCAGTCTGTTGTCAACGGTACTCGTGTCGCCGAGCCCTACAACTCTCAGACTATCAAGCCGCGTGCGAACCTGAAATTCGACTTCCCCAAACTCAAGTCGTACGAGGACTTGCCTGCCACTGACAAGCTTGTTGATATCATGGACCTCGACCGCGTTGCCGTCGTCACTGGTTTCAGTGAGGTCGGTCCTTGGGGTAACTCCAGAACCCGTTGGGAGATGGAGTCCAAGGGCGAGTTCTCTTTGGAGGGTGCTATTGAGATGGCCTGGATTATGGGCTTGATCACTTACAACCCGAAGAAGGGCTGGATCGATGCTAAGACTAAGGAGCACGTCGACGAGCGCGATATCAAGGCCAAGTACGAGAAGTACATTCTCGAGCACAGTGGTATCCGTATCTCCGAGCCTGCTCTTGTCGGCTTCGACCCTAAGAAGAAGGAGCTTGTGCACGAAGTCATTATCGAGCACGACCTCGAGCCGTTCGAGACCGACAAGGACTCGGCCGAGCAGTTCAAGCTCGACCACGGTGACCTCGTTGAGGCTTTCCCTGATCCTGAGAACCAGGAGGTGTGGACGGTCAGATTCCTTAAGGGCGCTAAGATCATGGTTCCTAAGGCTCTGCAGTACAACCGTTTCGTCGCTGGCCAGATTCCCTCTGGTTGGGACGCCAGGACCTACGGTGTTCCCGAGGACATTGTTTCTCAGGTCGATCCTGTTACTCTGTTCACTTTGGTCGCTACTGCCGAGGCTCTCATCACCTCCGGTGTCACTGACCCTTACGAGTTCTACAAGTACGTCCACGTTTCCGAGGTCGGTAACGCCTCTGGTAGCGGTATGGGTGGTATGACCGCCCTGCGCAAGATGTTCAAGGACAGATTCACTGACCAGGAGGTTCAGAACGATATTCTCCAGGAGAGTTTCATCAACACTATGAGCGCGTGGGTCAACATGTTGCTTCTCAGTTCTAGTGGTCCCATCAAGACCCCTGTCGGTGCTTGTGCCACTGCTGTCGAGTCTGTTGACAGTGGTTTGGAGCTCATTCGCTCCGGTGCTGCCCGCGTCGTGTTCGTTGGTGGTTATGATGATATCAAGGAAGAGGGTATTCAGGAGTTCGGTAACATGAACGCCACCTCTGACTCGGCTGCTGAGCTCGCTCACGGCCGCACTCCCCGCGAGATGTCTCGTCCTGCCACGACTACTCGTTCTGGTTTCATGGAGTCTCACGGTTCTGGTATCCAGGTCCTTATGGCCGGTTCCCTTGCTGTGCAGATGGGTGTTCCCGTCTACGGTGTCGTTGCTCTTACTGCTACTGCCACTGATAAGATCGGCCGCAGTGTTCCTGCGCCTGGTAAGGGTATCATGACCGTTGCTCGCGAGGACCACACTAGATCGCAGCACTTGCTCGACATCGACTACCGTCGTAGACAGCTCGAGTACCGCCGCAAGCAGATCAGGCAGTGGGCCAGCGACGAGCAGGCTCTCGGCACTCCTTTGGAAGCTATTTCCGAGGACGTTGCGCGCCAGGAGCGCGAGGCCCAGCGCACCTGGGGCAACGAGTTCTACAACCGTAACCCCGCGATTGCCCCTATCAAGGGTGCTCTTGCGCAGTTCGGTTTGACGATCGACGATATTGGAGTCGCCTCGTTCCACGGTACGTCTACCCAGGCTAACGATAAGAACGAGTCTGCCGCTATCAACGACATGCTTGTCCACTTGGGCAGATCCAAGGGTAACCCCGTTCTTGGTATCTTCCAGAAGTACCTTACTGGTCACCCCAAGGGTGCCGCTGGTGCCTGGATGCTTAACGGTGTTCTCCAGGTTCTTGCCTCTGGTCTTGTTCCTGGTAACAGAAACGCTGACAACATCGATGTCGTTTTGGAGCAGTTCGACAGAGTTCTGTTCCCCTCGGTTACCTTGCAAACCTACGGTGTCAAGGCCGGTATTCTCACCTCTTTCGGTTTCGGTCAGAAGGGTGCGTTCGCGCTTGCTATTCACCCCGACTACTTCTTCAGCTGCTTGAACAAGAAGACGTACGAGGAGTACCAGGCGAAGGTCAATGCTCGTTACGACAAGGTCTACAGATACTGGCACGATGCTATCACCACGCACTCGTTGTTCCGCGCGAAGGACCACGCTCCTTACAGCAAGGAGCAGGAGACCACTGTTTACATGGATCCTGCTGCTCGTGTTGAGGAGGACAGTCTTCAGTTCGGCAAGACTCTGCGTCACGATACCGGCAAACTGCGTCACCAGATCGAGAAGATGACCAAGGAGACCGTCCCCGGCTCTAACGTCGGCGTCGACATCGAGCTCTTGTCTGCTATTAACGTCGACAACGAGACTTTCCTCGAGCGCAACTTCACTGCTGAAGAGCGTAAGTACTGCGACAACGCTCCTGACCGCCGCGCCTCGTACGCTGGCACCTGGAGCGCCAAGGAGGCTGTTTTCAAGGCTCTGAAGACCGAAGGAAAGGGTGCTGCCGCTCCTCTTCTTGAGATCGAGATCACTCGCACGGCTACTGGCCCCGAGGTCCGTCTGCACGGTGATGCTCTTGCTGCTGCTAATGGCCGCACCTTCACTGTCAGCATCTCTCACGATGATGTTCAGGCCGTTGCTATTGCCGCTGCTAAATAGATCTGTGTCTAGGATGTAATTTTAACTTCTAACTTAACTTGTAACTTAACAACGATCAATTAATGAGATATATACTCGAAAACGAAATCGACGACTTTCTCTTCTGCTGGGAGTTCCTGCTCTTGCTGGAGAAGTTTGTCATTAGAAGCCGCTAGCTGGGTATTGGGATAATGGTTCCAAGTAGTTGGGTCACCGTATAGCATGGCAGGCGATTTGATGAACTGGCCGTCGGGTTTACACCGTTTGCATTTGAACGTGTCGTGAGTGTCGCAAACTGTTTTCTCCTGGTACTGGAACAGTTCTTTCAACATATCAATAGAGAACAGCCTTTCGACGTCCTCCTTTTCGTCAACAACACATGAACTCAAAGACTGTTTCATCGACTGTCGCTGTAGAATCTTCTCTTCAATAGTTCCAGTCGCAATAAACCTATAAACGAAGCAGTCCTTTTTCTGCCCGTCTCTCCATACACGCGCCAAAGCCTGCTGGTCGGCTGCCGGGTTCCAGTCGGGGTCCAGCAAAATGAGCCGGTTCGCCCCAATCAAGTTAATACCGCACCCGCCAGCCTTTGAAGAGAGCAGAAACACAAACTCGGGCTGTGACGGGTCGTTGAACCTGTCAACGAGTTTCTGGCGTTTGTTGATAGCCATAGTTCCGTCGAGTCTGACTGATCCGTACCGGTTCTCTCGGCACAGCTGCTCGATCATGTCGAGGGTTTGCGTGTAGTTCGAAATAAGCACGATCTTGTCGTTCGTATCTCTTCTGATTCGCGCTAGCATCCTGCACAAAACTTGGAACTTGCCGGAGTACCACGGCCTGACCGCGCCGGACCGGTTTCTTCCTTGCATACGCCGACTAGGAGGAACCCAGTCTTCAGGAAGGAGTTTTTCAGCCCCTGGCAAATCGTTTTCTAGGTCAATGAGATCGGGGTGAGTGCATATTTTCTTCATGATGTTGATTCCCTGTAAAGACTGTGTGCCTTGGACTTTCAAAATTTTGTTGACCTCTTTAGACTGGAGGTAATGCCGGTAAATATTCTTCTGGAAGTCGCTGAGGCCGATGAAAACGACATGCTCGTACTTGACAGGCAAGTACTTGGACAAAATATCGTTGCTGCGGCGGATAATGAATTTATGCACGATCTGCAGCAGTTCCTTTAACTTCTCTTGGCCATCAACAACCTCGCGTTCTGAGGCTTCTGAGTCTCGCCCTTTTAAGATCTTGATCTCGTAGTTCTTGCGGAACTCAGCGCGCGTTCCAAGCAGTCCGGGATTAGAAAAATTCAACAAACTGAAGTACTCGGAAAGATCGTTCTGAATAGGCGTGCCACTGAGAATCACTCGGCGTTTCACGTTCAAAGAATTCAGGGCATTGAAAGTCAACGAATCGCCGTTCTTAAGACGGTGCCCTTCGTCGGCAAGAAGTAATCCGATCTCTTTATCTCCTAACTCGCCAACGTTCCTTCTTAACGTTTCATACGAAATGACCAGAACGGGGTGTGTCACCCTCCTGCCTTCAGCAAGGCCCCACTCTTTTAATTTGGCGCACATTTCCGTGCTTTTAACCGATTTTCCGTCAATCGCTAGTACGTTGATTGCCCCTTTTCCTAGCCATTTCTCGAACTCGTTAGCCCAGTTATTTACCAATGACGACGGGCAAATAACCAAAGCTTTCTCGATTGTGCCGCGCCTAATGCATGTGGGTGTAGGCGACTGACGCAGCAGCGTCCACAGAAGTGAAATGCACTGTAAAGTCTTGCCTAAACCCATTCCATCGGCCATAATACATCCATGCGCTCTGGGGTCAACCAGACCCATTGAGCACCTATACAGGAACTTCACGCCCTCAATCTGATGAGGGCGTAGGATCTTGCTTAATTTAGGATCAATAACAACAGAAACAAGTTCTGGAATATCGCTTTTGGGCGCGTTTAGGCCAAAAATATCGTCTAAACTAGCTCCTCCTAATTTCGCAACAGGATTGATAGCAGGTGCTGCTAACTTTTCTTGCTCGGCTTTTAATGCTTCTGCTGCTCTTAATTCTTCTTCCTTAATTGCTTTTTTGCCTCGTTTTGTACTGCTTTTAGCTGGTTCAACCGGTTCGAGTTTGGGGATATCTGCTGACGGAAGGACGTCCACCGTGGGATCAAAAAGAACAATGGCGAACTCGGAATGAGGATCATGCAATGGTTTCGGTTTCCATTCCGGTGTTCTGAGCATGCCTAGAGACAGATCGGTTCTTGTGGAATGATGCAGATTTTTAGACGGCAGCACAAACGGCCTGAACAAATCGCGTTGAGAATCCCCAATATCCAGCTTGGGTTTTGTATCCTCTTCGGAAAACATTGACCGGAAATCCGGCCGTTTCGTGTTGCGACGACGCAGATTCCGTCTTGTTTGTAACATAGGGATTTTGAACGGCTGTGAAATTTCCATTAACGGCGCACGAGGAAGCGCATTGTTGATAACTACTGTACATTTGCCATTGACGGCCGTATTCTCTTTGTTTACCCGACTAGGAGGTCTGTACATGTCTTTGTATACAAACGCGTAACGCGCCACGAAATTTACTAGGGTGCAGTTTTATGTAATGAAGGCGTCCTGAGGATCTGCCATAATAAGTATGCATTGAATTATGGCTGTAGCGTCTAAACCATTTGTTCTCTTCTTCATTTTTTGGTTTTATTTTTCTAATTGAAATGTGTTCTACTGGTTTCGTGCTCTGTTTACACTAATTCTGGCTGCTGTGGTCTTGTCTGCATTTGTGGTCACTACATACGGTCAATGGGTTAGTGGTAAATGTCTGTACTTCCATCAAAGGATGTGTGAAATTCTCTATTTCT
This sequence comes from Starmerella stellata, assembly GCA_030674195.1. Lineage (NCBI taxonomy): Eukaryota > Fungi > Ascomycota > Dipodascomycetes > Dipodascales > Trichomonascaceae > Starmerella > Starmerella stellata. The sequence goes on along the minus strand of JAJLWC010000040.1, from coordinate 18,386 downwards.
CAATTCAAGAAGTAGAAAGAAGCTAATTTAGAGTTAGTTATATCAGCCGCAGTAAACGCGCCGTACTATACGATTAAGTATTTGTGTCATAGTCATGATCTAGTCTTTAATTGCTTAATCTACATGACCCACCATATTTCCTTTCAAGAATTCATCAAATTCTTTATACTCAGACACACCTATACCACTTACCATGTTGTTTAGGCTGATGCCTGCGTGCCCAATCGATCGATGACCGATTCTCTTTTGGGATAGGTTCGAAACTTGTGTAATCAATGTGTACGGTGTCGGTTTTTATTGTCAGCGTATGCATAGTGCAATGAACATATATGCCATTCTTTCCGCTCGTTCTATTCTGACCCTATTTCGTTCTCGGTTATATATATTCCAGTGCTCATTGATTCATTTTTTTCTTATCAGTTACATTAGAATAAAGTTTGTATTTTTTTATCACTTGTCTCAACCTGCTGTGTATTTTTAGATTGGATAGGGTTGGCGAAATCACACGCATGTGACTGTTCCCTAGACCCTGGTTTCGAGATAAGAGAAAAGCGAAATGTGGGAAACATAGTTGGTGGGAAAAACTTGAATTAAAAATGGACATTCCAGATAGTTCTTGAGAATGCCGCATGTGTCTACGTAGGTGGTTAGGAATATATATTAGTGTGTAGGCTCAAAAACTGAATCTCTCCCGTTTCAGTCAGAACCTATTAGAATGTTTAAGTATGCTGGTATCAGACAACAAATGATCATAGGAGAGACAGAATGAATCAAATGTGTCTGGTTGGGTGTTTATGCTTTCTGTTTCGAGTCACTAGCCTTGTTGCTGTCGTGGAACATGTTGAAGACGTCGACCTTGTTACGGATCTTCTTCCAGGTCTTGTGGTCTTTAGGGGTTCCATCGGGATTGTGGCTGCTAAATATTGACCCTTGCGATTTTGTGGGGTTGATGTATGACTCGTTGGTCTTGGCGCTGTGCATGGGAACTGTGTAGAACTCGGACATATTGATGAATTGTGTTAGTATGCTTTCTGAAAGTTGGGCGGACCTGGTGCGTAATAAATACTTCTCAGCCAGTTATCTTACCTAACCCTGGTGGGTTTTAATCGTGTACTGTCTTGCTGTAGAAATAGTGGCTAAGCAGCACGACTAATACCAACAAACGACAACTAAACCTCTTGGGTTCTTTTTAATTTCATTACTGCGCGTATTCATGTATACATCAAGCTAATTCAATTGCATTTAGAAAAGGTTCTTTTTTAGGGTAAAGGGTGGTCTGATCGTTAAAATTGTTTTTTCTCTTGAAGTCAAGTCTACACACATTGATGGCGATGAGACCAGTTTAAGAAGATATATTTAATGTTAATAATGCTAGCAATTTAATGCTATCAAATTGGAATTCAAACAGTTGGCTTTAGTGGTCACTAAGGGTCGACAATTGGTCAAGTTGTATGTGGTATTACTCTTATGCAGGAACCGTGTTGGCGAGACGTTAAAGTCGTGAGCACGGTGTGAACCGTGTAAGCCTAGCGGATTTGGAAGTAAATGAAAAAGAATAACAAAAATGTAAAAAATAGATGATTTCACAAAAAAAAAAGGAAAGCGTGAAGAAAGAATTTAGACAAGGAATTATAAAAAAATAATGAAACCAGCTACATATGCTGTCTAGAAGTGTTCATGTTAAATGTTACCTCCACCCTTTACACATGCCCAAATGCACAAATCTGCGCACTAGGTGGCGGCGTTCGTAAGGAGCCACAATTTTCTAATCCGCCTTACCCATCACTGGGAAATACATATACTGGTTTCAACGCTGCGCGGTTTGTGAACATGGAGTACAAACTCTACGTCGTTCAATTACGTGCGTGAAATGCGAAGTGCATAGGGATAGCATGTGGTCTTCATGCAGGTTGTCGTAACCACTCTTAGCTCGGAGACTTGTACGGTGCTGCCTGACTTCCTCTCCTCCCTATGCTGTATGCTTACAAACTATGATGACTAGGCACAAGAGACAAATAATGGCGTGCCTATCACAAAATAGAAAGTGTACCATGTGACATGAGGCTTACATGCATGATTAGATCTATGGATACTGCGTCGGGGTGCATGAAGCAGAGAATTGAAGATGGCTGTAGAATAATTAGAATTTGGGAGAATTGGCCCATGGAGAATGAAATGGTCATTGATTAAAATCAATTGGAAGCCAGACAGAAATTGGCGCACGAAACCAAAAATACTTTGAGACCCTGGCGTTTCGTAAACTGGTTATATATAACGATAAGCCGTTCGATAAGACGAGATATGGCAACGGTTTCAGTAGGGTGACATTGCAATGACATTGCACAGGGCATATGACATGACATTACATGACATAACCAACCCCAGGAACGAATCGAACGCGTAGCCACAAAACCCAAACAATCTGCTTTGCTGGATGAGAGTATTCGAAATTTGAGAAAAATCACAGTAATTGAAACTACGAAAACTGCGAAAAACTATGAACCGGACCAATTCGGGATCTCTTCCCGAATTGATGTGCGGCAACGGGGCAATGGGCAAGTTCTAATGAATCTCAGCGAATATTTGAATCTGTCTTATTCAAGTACCCATTAACGAAGAATTAATAACGACCGATTTCCCCCATCACACTACTTGCGCGTGGTGAACATGATGTGCCGAAGACCCAATCCGGGGTGCCGTCATCAAGGCGCCGATTTCTCCAGCCCATTACTGCGAGGTTGCACATATCGACCAATGACAATAGGTCCTTTTCTGCAAAGCCAACATATTCACATGATACGGCTAATTTTCGTTCACGTTCAGGTAAGTCCATACGAAACCAAGGGTTTGGGGACACTAATACAAAAATACCGATTCCACTCTTCATAAACACACACCCCAGCTTACAACCAGGTTTTACCTTTGGGATATTTCTAAGATGAACGACTCTGGTGCGACCGATGCGGTAACCGCATCCTCGCCCAACTTCATACATTCGATCATCACGACATTCGAGAACCTTTCATGGTTGCAAACGATCCTTCTGGTTATTTTCCTTGGCCTTGTTTACGACCAGGTCTCGTACATCCGCAAGAAGGGCTCTATTGCCGGCCCCCGATTCAAGATGTGGCCTATTATCGGCCCGTTTTTGGAGTCTATGAACCCCAAATTCACTGAATACGAGGCGAAATGGCGCAGTGGTCCTCTTTCGTGTGTCAGTGTCTTCCACAAATTCGTTGTTATCGCGTCTACGCGTGACCTTGCGCGTAAGATCTTCAACTCTCCCGCGTACGCGCGTCCGTGTGTAGTTGATGTTGCCATCAAGCTTCTGCGCCCGTCGAACTGGGTTTTCAAGGACGGTAAAGAGCATCTCGAGTACCGTAAGGCCTTGAACCCTCTGTTCACCAAGCCTGCGATTGCGTACTACTTCCCCGCCATGGAGGAGTGCTACGACAAGTACATGAACGAGTTCGTTGCGTCGAGCGAGAAATACGGAGCCAAGGAGTTCATGACTGAGTTCCGCGAGATCAACTGCGCTAACTCTTTGCGTGTGTTCTGCGGCCGGTACATTAGCGACGACCAGGTCAAGGAGGTCAGTGACAACTACTATAAGGTGACTGCTGCTTTAGAGCTGGTCAACTTCCCGATTATTCTGCCGTTCACCAAACCGTGGTACGGCAAGAAGATTTGCGATATGACCATGTCGATTATCGCTGCTTGTGCTCAGCTTTCTAAGGACCATGTGGCCGCTGGAGGCGAGGTTACCTGCGTGATGGACGCGTGGTGCAAGTCGATGTTCGAAGGCAAGGCGCGCACGTTCAGCAACAAAGAGATCAGCGAGACTATTTTCACTTTCCTTTTCGCCAGTCAGGACGCGACTTCTTCTGCCACGACCTGGTTGTTCCAGATCATTGGCGACCGCCCTGACGTCATGCGCAAGATCCGCGAGGAGCAGCTGCGCGTTCGCGGCGGCAACCCGGACGTTCCTTTGTCGGTCGAGCTTGTCGACAAGATGGAGTACACGCATATGGTCGTTAAAGAGGCCCTCCGTTACCGTCCCCCTGTCTCTATGGTCCCGTACGTCGTCAAAAAGGACTTCCCTATTACCCCTGAGTACACTGCCCCGAAGGGCGCTATGGTCATCCCGACTCTGCACCCGTCGCTCCACGACCCTGAGGTTTACGAGAACCCTGAGGAGTTCATTCCTGAGCGCTGGACTAAAGGCTCTAAAGCGTGCAAGGCCCTTAACAACTGGCTTGTTTTCGGCTCCGGCTCGCATATCTGTCTCGGCCAGAAGTATGTCATGCTTCATTTGACCGCGCTTATGGGCAAAGCCTGCATGCTGTACGACTGGAAGCACACAATCACCCCTACCAGTGAGGTCATTCGTGTGTTCGCGACTATCTTCCCTGAGGACGACTGTATTCTCGAGTTCCGTCGTCGCACGCCTGAGGAGGTCTTGGAGGTCATTTAAATCATTCAATGTTCATACCTAGTAGAACCATAACTTTTACCATAACTTCGTCATAAACCATTCAATCCATCAAGCATGACATGCAGTCAGTCGCGTATGTGTGTAATCAATCTAATCAATCTTATCTGTAAACGTAAACTCAATCGTGGTTGTGATTGCATCGTGTTTGCATCGTAATTGGCACTTTTTGGTTCGTAGTCTAGTGAATCTCGTTATACCGTTACTATATGACTTGCTTAAACTCTTTTTCTTGTAGACGAGCTCTTTTTGGCAGTAGAAGTGCTTGACCCGGCATTCTTTTCTTTAGAGCTTTCTTTAGAACCCTCTTTAGACACTGCACTCTTCTCCTTCTTCTTGTCGTTCAGTGCCTTGACATCGTCTTTCGTCGGCTCCTTTTTAGGAGAGCCAATTGAGACGCCGAGCATTGTGCAACCGAACACTAGCAGGAAGAAAACAACCACGGAAACAGGGTACGCACAAACAGCCTCCCACCGCGAGAACGAGAACCGCAGCATGAAATCGCGGAAAATCTCTTCGACATAGCCTTTAGGGTCTCTAAACAGCTGGCTGATCTCGTATTTATAGATCTCCACCAAGCTAGAGTCTTCAGAGTTGTACACATCCTCCTGCTCCTTAAAGGAGTCTTGGATATTCTTCTGGAGCATCGTCTCAATGTAGTATTTCGGGTTCCATGTCGCGTTGCCGATATTCTCAGCGTCTATAATGGAGTGACCGATGTACAGATTGTCGAACAAAACTAAGGCACTTGATGTAAACAGTTCGAACCCAACAGCGCCAATGGTTCCGTCTAAATCAGTGACGTTCGTAGAGTTGATCCTATGAACGTTCTCAATAGTCTTGCGGTTGTACTCGCCCATGAAGTTGGGGTTCGGAACCAGCGGCTGTTTCCACTCCTTCTGGTAATGCGGGTTCCTGATCAGCGGGCGCTGCCACTCGCCGCAGCCTTCGCCTTTAGAGAAGTCCAAATTCTCGCACTCCGGATTGAGTTTAACCATTCCGGGCCATTCTCCGTCTGTTTCGTCGTTCCAAGTCTTGGGTTTCGGTCTGCTTGTATCCTTGATAAAGAGCGGCTTGCTCTCGTTCCAATTAGCGGGTTTGCGGGCATGCGGGTTATAAATAAGCGCGTTCTCGGTGTCGTACCAGTCTTTAGGCTTCTCGGTCTCTTTAGGGTCTGGAATCAGTCTTCTCGAGTCCCAGTCTTCAGGAACCTCGTCCTCGGGATCAGGAACTGTTAACGGGCCTTGAAGAGGCGGCTCGAACATCTCGTCGTCCAGTAAACTGCCGGCCCTTCTAACCACGCCGTTCACGCGGATTTCGAAGTCCTGGTTAGGATGGAGAATCAGCGTGTACAAATTCGACTTGAAATCAGGCTCGGCCGGGAACGGCGCATTCACAAGCTGGTGCTCGGCACCGTACCGGTGAATAATAAAGTGTACTTTGTTCGTAATGGCGCCACACAAATCAGGTCCGAACATGATTCTGTACGGAGAAGTGTTTGTGAAGTTCTCGTAGCCTTCAGCGTTTTCAGGAAGAAGTTTCAAGTACATTCCGCCGCAATTCATCGGTTTCTGCAACTGGACCTCGTACTGCACAACTAGCGTTTTGTTGACGTTGTTGATAGGAGGATCGAGTTTTCTCGCAATTGCTGAAGCTTCTTGGTTCGCAGAAAGAAGAAGAGCGTAGTCGTCTTTGAACCCAGGCAGAATTTCTGCTGCCTCCAGCGTCCAATTGCCGGTATGTTTCTTACCGTCTGAATTGACGCCGGTGGAAACGACCCAGTTCTTATAGAACTCCTCTTCGTCGTTGAACTGGTCGAGAATAGCGCCGTCGAGCAATTCGCCTTCCTCGACGGGGTACGGCTCGAATTTCGGGTGCTTGACGTCTGCCCAGCGCGGCATTCGAGGCGTCGGGATTCTAGGCGGCGTCATGCCTTTAAGGTGAGGATGGTCGTCGAAACCGGTTCCGAAGTCGGCTTCGAAGTCGTGTTCCTTAGCCAGTGCATTATGGAGCACGGCAAACAGAGTTAAACCAACCACCGAACGCATTTACCAACTAACTAACTGTTAAAGTAAATATGGAGTTGGAAGGACGATGAGGATTGACTTGGAGAGATACGAACCCTAGTAAACCCTAATGATGTAATAAGAACCTCAAGATGCAGCTTCTTTAAAAGTACTGCTGTTAAAGGGAAGAAACGCGCAGTAGAGGTTGTACATAGATTTTGAAAAAAACGGCGTTCGTGTTTGGTGTCTGTATACAGTATGTACTGTAATTACCAACGCCATCGAGAGTAGTTGAACCAGTCAGAGTGCCACGGGTAATGTACACATAATCTAATCCATCAGAGATCTGGCTCCTTGCCCTGTAAGCCCTAGCCTTGGTACTACGGCACTACGTGTACTGCGTGCAACTCCTGCTTGGCTGCTTGGCTGCTTAGTAGCTTATTGTGGTTCCTTAGTAGCAGCTTAGCGCATAATAGTCGTACAGACATGCGCAGGGCGAGGACTGCGGTATACGCTCTGTCCTGGATCCCTGTAGCCATTACTGTGCAGCAGACATGCGGCCAGCTGTTCTGGGTGTGTGGCAGCTCGATGCAGCCCAGTTTGAACCCGGACACGTCGCTTGGGTATAAAGACCTGCTGATCGTACAGAAGTTCGGGCTGAGAAAGCCAACTAGTTTCCAAAAGGGCGACGTCGTGGTACTGCGGAGCCCTTCTGATCCTGAACGCATTGTCGTGAAACGCGTGACCGCAGTACAGGGCGACGTGGTTAAAAACCCAAGGGCGACGTACCCCAGAAAGAACGTGAAGATCCCAACTAGCCATTTATGGGTCGAAGGAGACAACATACATTCAGTAGACAGTAATATCTACGGCCCTGTCAGTTCAGGACTAGTAGTGGGCAAGGCGCGGTACATTGTATGGCCTCCTAGCCGGTGGGGCTTAATTCCTGCCAGGCAGTTAGACTAGACTGGTGCTTCTAGCTCTATTTCTACTGAATTGACTTCCTCTACTTGTCGCTTGTATTTATATACGTTTGCTTTGGTTTGCTTTGGTTTAATCTAGTCTTATGTCGTAACACTACTGCATTTGACGGCAGTTTTATGGTGGATTCTAATATACATTACTCCATTTCCTTTTGTGTAGAGTAGATAAGCTCGGCCAATGTCTCGATGTCGTTGTCATTAGACAGAGGCTCGCTCTGTTCCCTGATTTCGTCGATTGTAGAGATCGCGCTAACAACGCCCTCTTTACTCGAGTCGGCTCCAAACAGCAGAAACGCCTCCCTGATATCCCTTGGCTTCATGCCCTCGGATTCAGGCGCGTAGCGCTGTAGTTTGAGCTCGGCAACGGTATATACGCCCTCCACCACTTTTGCATCCGGAATAGTGTTCTCGAGGCGCGGGTTGATCCCAAAAAACGCATACTGGAACCTTTCAAGCATTCCAGCTGCCCTGGAGTCGCCCGTGCTGTCAATTTCTAGGTACTTCTGCTTGAACTCTGAGATCATGCTGCTGACGTGCTCGTCTTCTACCTGGTTGAACCGTTTATATGAATGGTAGCGCTCAGCAAGAACGTGTCTGATTCGCCACATCGTTGTCTTTACAAGCTCGTCTGCATCAGCGATCGCGCCGTCTGGTTGCTGGAGGTCTACATTGCCGACTCGTGACAGGTGGTCGTTATAAGCCCTGTATTCTCTGAACAGCCGGTTGCGCTCTTTTAAACAAACATACCACAGTGTATGCAGATCCTCGAACCCCTTGCGGCGCAGTTGAGGAATCGTCCACGGATTTCCGATGTCCTGGAAATCCGACGCTTTTCTCAACGTTTCACGCTGCGGGCTGAAAAACTGCCATAGTGGGTGGTCTCTAGGTGTTTCCAGATCTGAGGATTTCGGTACAACCGGTGCACGCAGCCGAGGAGGCTGTTTGTTGAGGATATTCAGGTTCAGAATTCGATTAGCGCCGTGTCTCCTCATGCCTGCTGACTAATTGAAATTTGCAAATACACCTATTACACCTGCTTGCTTCATCCCCCTAAACTTACAGCTACCTACGCGCTCTGCACTCTGCACTCTACACAGTCTACGCCTACTACATGTACCTTATACCTTTTCTCCACAATATGCATCTATCTATTCGTATTTCTCTATGTTTTATTTCAGTTTTGCGGTTTTGCGGTTTTATATTGCCATGGCGACGTTTTGTTCTATGTGCTGCTTTTAATTGCTGCTTCTAATTGACGCCTGTATATGGGTGCATGGGGTACGCGTTCGTTGGCCTGGTCGGGGTAAATGCTGTGATATAGGTAAGGCTGGCGGATATGTATGGGTGTAGATGCATGCTTATGTGTACAGTAATGATAACGTGGTGAAGGCCATATGTTGTCCAAGCTAATATTGTGGCTAGACGATATGGTTGTATAGGTTTATAATGGAATTGTGAATCCTATAAAACGAATTCACACTTCAGCATTGATTTCTGAGTATTTCGGTCTTGTTTACTACTATTTAGCCCGTTGTACGAGTATAGACACTGATAAGGTTGGGATGTGGGTTGGGCGCTCTTTGTCATTCGATCACAGAAATGTCCGCGCCGCTCGAAACTGTGCGCTCGTACCTGGATGAAGAGATCCTTGTTAAACTAAGAGACAACCGCGAACTCGCTGGAACACTGCATGCGTACGACGAGCACTGCAACCTTGTGCTCGGGAACGCCGAAGAAACCGTCTACACGCTGGGCAAGAACGACATCGTCGAAGCCACTAAAAACAAAATAGAAATGATCTTCGTGCGCGGAGACCAGGTCGTATATATCAAGTCATAGAAACGGTAATACTTATATTTATTCTCACGTCTAATGCAGCCGAATCACGGGATACTCGAGGTGCCGATGCATCCTGCTCAAAACCTCTAAATAATCGGGCTCGTCTTCGATGCGGATCTCGTCGTGCCTAATTAGGAAATCAATTATCACTAACGCGCTGTTATATTTGAACTCGCCAGCGCGTATCCTAGCAACCACTTCAGGGTACGGCATCAGCAAAAACTCGTGCACCTCGCCGTCGTTCACTTGCGGCCTGAAGTCGGGTTTCACAGCCATGTCGTAGACGCATTCCACCTCTGGTTGGTAGAATTTTGTCACAGGGTCAATGAATTCGTAACTCAACGCACCAACCTGTTTGAGATGGGCTTTAGAGTATTCTACAGGAATGCTCGCCTCCTCGTAGCACTCTTTGATAGCACACTCTATAAACGACACCCCGTCGCCCATTCCGCCAGCAACAGTGTTGTCGAGCAAACCGGGATAAGTCTGCTTTTTGTGTGACCGTCGAGGAACCCAGATCTTTTTCTCGTCAGGAATGTAAGCAGTAATATGGCTGCCGTAGGTCACAATGCCGAAAATACACGCCGCAGACCGTTCAATTCGGAAATACTCCTTACCGCCAGTGGTGTAGCAAGTATACTTCTCGTTTCTCCATCCATCTAAGCATTTAAACACCTTCTTAGCCCGCCATTCCTCGGTAAGTTGTACAAATTTCGCAGTCAAGTCCTCATTGTTGGCGATTTTAACCGTGGATGTCCCAACTAAAAGCCAATTGACGTCACGCATGTGTTGACACGCCTCTTCTGTGATCTTCCCAATAACCACATCGTCGTGCGACAAAAACTTGTAAACTACAGGCGAACCACTGGTTTGATGGTACGGTGCATTGTCCACTTTCTCAATAACCTCTAAAATCGACGCGCTCATTTTAAAATCCACACGATATTCAATAACTACACACAACGCCCAACGCTGGCTGTGCTAAGTAATGCCCATACTTTTTCTTATTAATCGCAGGCATATTTCTCTCTAGATACGAACGGCATTTCCCCGATACTCCCGATGTGTGTCGTATTAGTCTGGCCTCAAGACCTAAATTTTTAAAAAGCAGCAGATCAACGGACTGTACTTCGCCTCTATTCACTTATTGTCTTAAGATAACCATGGTTTCCACTTTAGTTCTTACTCTATGAACTGCATTGATTTGGAGATCATGATCCAGAAATCACATCATTTCATGTGACTGTATGCACATATATACATTTCTCTGGTAGGCGTACTGACGTAATAAACATGACTAGATTACATATCTTTAAAGATTATGCACACGTGAACCATGTCTATCTTTAGTGGCCTTTATCAAAAACCCTACATAAATGATTATATTACCTGTTCTCGCCATTCTCGTTATCTTGCAGCTAGTGACGGCTTTTCATTATCGCGAAATTATTAATAGTGCGTCAGGCACTGTGTCGTATAATCAAAATCTCGCACATAACTTCGCCTCTCTTTTTTAGAAATGAAAAATACTACCCGTATCCCGATACTATGTGATAGGAAGCTGTCGGTGCTACCCTCTTCGCAACACGTTTCATTCTGTCAGAGTGGTCTTAAGTATCACTAGTCTATTTTGCTTAGCATTGAATGGATTTTTATCAGTACTCCTAACTATAAATTACTTTTACATTTCGTAGAGTCCAGTGCATTTTCTAGCAAGTGTTGCTTGTGCGCAAAATTTACACTTTGTGGCATTCGATTTGACATGCGATTATAAATGCAGAATGGAGGAGACGAACAATGCCAGGCTCGTACGTTTTGCATGTAATGCATGAAGCATGCGGCGTCGTCGTAACGGCGGTTGAAGGTTTACGCTAGTCTAGAACAATGATATGTGCAATACAGAAGAGGATGAGAAAAGATATCTGATCATCACCAATCACTACCAATTCCATACTGTGCACTATCTTTACCCTGTATTTGTAGAAATTGCTGCGCTTGCAGTTTCCATTAACGAAACATGTTGCTTATGTCGGAAGCGATTTACTGCTTGCGCAAGCTGGTTTTCTGTCCGGTTGCATGCGCTTACTGATTTATATGCACAAGCTAGTTACCGGTAGGTAACGCCGGTTATGTGAACGAAAAACAAATTTAAACTGTCGTTAACACCGCTAGTATGTTTTTCTTTATATTTTAAAAATTACTAGTATCATGCGTGGAAGGAAATTTTCAAATACGCTTCTCTTTCCAATTACCATTGTACTATAACTTTCCTACACTCGGCGGTTACACGTCCCCTCTTGTTGCCACTTCTGTATAACGAGATCATCAAAAACCAGTGATCACGGGCGCATTTGAGAGTAGCAACGTCCGATTAATCATGCTTATGATGATTGATAACCATTATGTTGAGAGTAATACGTTAGAGAGATATAGCGATTAGTTGGTACACACGTTTCGATAGATGTTTACTGGGTTTGTGTACTGTTTCTAAGTGTCCCACAAATTACAAGTCTATTTTCGATTCAGAATACGATCATATTACAGAATTTGCACTGCTCAAACGTGGAGTGGCTACGCCATATTGCTTTCATGCAGCATAAACCTATCCCAAAGAGATTAAATGTCTCCAGGTTAGGGTTCCTGATAAGAGTTGCAGTTTTCAGAGAGATAATCATACCCTACGTCATCCCCTGATAAGTGTGCGTGAAATGGAAACATCTAGCGAAAAGTATGGGTGAATCCTGAAATGAACTCATTTTCAGCAACGTAAATAGGAATGCACACAAATGAGAAAATAGTCAGTACCATTGCGTTTTGAGGGTGAAATCAGGGAGATTATGTCTATACACTGACGTAGTCTGTGAGATATCATGCAGCACAATCGTGCATGTAGCACATACCCCTACCCTACTCACTGATAACGTGTAATCGTGGGAGCATTTTATTTAAATACGGGCATTTTCTATTCAGAACAGTCCACAAACAAATCATCATGAGCGAGGTTGACAACGAGAAAGCTCTTCATCTCTCTGACGACTACTCTAAGCACCCCGAGGTCGGTAGTGTGACGAGTGTCTATGACTCCGCTTCCACTAACTCCCCTCCCAGTCGTGGCTTCTTTAAAGACTTTGTAGACGGGTTCAAAAGAGTCGATTTAGATGGTATTGATACTGAGAATATGACCGAAGAGGAGATTCAAGCCTATCTCTCTTCTAAGGCCCCATTAAAGAGAACTCTTAACTCTTTCCAAATATCGCTCATTGCCATTGGCGGGTCCATTGGCTCTGGTTTGTTCATCGGTTCCGGTGGTTCTTTCGCAACCGGTGGTCCCGGTGGTGTACTCATTGGCTTCTCCGTTATGAGTATTATGATTTTCTGCACCATGCAGTGTGTTGGTGAATTGGCTACTCGATTCCCCGTCACTGGTGCCTTTGCCCAGTATTCTACTCGTTTCTTAAATAAGTCCTGGGGTTTTGCTATGGCCTGGAACTATATGATGCAGTGGCTTGTGGTCTTCCCCCTAGAGCTCATTGCTGCTGCTATGACTTTGAGTTACTGGGACAGTGATAACAATGGTGCTACCAATGTCAGTAAATGTGCATGGGTAGCTCTTTTCTACGCTGTTTGTGTTATCCTTAACTTGTTTGGCGCTAAAGGCTACGGTTGGGGTGAAGCTATTCTTTCGATTATCAAGGTTGCCGCTGTTATCGGTTTCGTCATCTTCGGTATCGTCATCGATTGCGGTGGAGGTCCTCATCACGAGTACATTGGTGCCAGATACTGGGACAATCCTGGTTCTTTTGCTGATGGTGTTAAAGGCGTGTTCTCTGTACTTGTCAATGCTGCGTTTGCATTCGCTGGTACTGAGTTGGCCGGTCTCGCTGCTGCCGAGACTAGCAACCCCGCCAAGTCTCTTCCCAAGGCTGTAAAGCAGACCTTCTGGCGTATCATTCTTTTCTACCTTGTATCTCTCACCATCATCGGTTGCTTGGTTCCTTACACCACCCCCAACCTTGGTGCTGGTAGTGATGGTCGTTACTCTCCTTTCGTCATCGCCATCAAGAGTGCTGGTGTCAGTGGTCTTCCCTCTGTCTTCAACGTCGTTATCTGTTTGAGTGTCATCTCCGTTGGTAACTCCAGTATTTACGCCGCTTCTCGTACCATCGCTGCCATGGCTGCTCAAGGTTTCGCTCCTAGATGGTGCAACTACATTGACCGTCAAGGTAGGCCCTTGGTTGGCATTGCCATTGTTTCCGCCTTCGGTTTGCTCTGTTTCTTGGTTGCCACCCCCTCATACAGTACCGTTTTCGACTGGATGCTGGCAATTTCCGGTCTCTCGTCTATTTTCACTTGGGGCTCAATCTGTCTCTGTCAGATTCGTTTCAGAATGGGTATGAAGAGACAGGGCAGATCCCTCGACGAGCTTGTTTTCAAAGCCGTCGGTGGTGTTTGGACTGCTTTGACCGGTTTCCTTATTAACTGTGCCGTCCTTGGTCTGCAGTTCTGGATTGCATTGTTCCCGATTGGTGGTACACCCAATGCCAACGACTTCTTCATGGCATATCTTTCGGTTCCCGTCGTCATTGCATTCTTCATTTTTGCCAAGATCTTCTACAAGGATCGCAACTGGTTCATTAGAAGCGCCGACATGGACCTTGACAGTGGTATCCGTGACATCGACATGGACCTGGTCAAGCAAGAAAATATCGCGGAACAGGAAAGAATCCGTGCCAAGGGATGGTGGTACAGAGTTTTCAAGATGTGGTGCTAATTCGTGCATTACAATTCCATATCATCTCGTTCATAGTGAGGAACTCAATACCATTGTATTGAAAACACACTGATCTAATAAGTTCTGTAATGAATACCGTAATATAATGCCTTCTTTTTCTTGAATATGTCGCTTTCTTGTTATACAGACTAGTCTATACGGTGTTCTCTCAATAATCTAAGGATGGGTAGACGATGCGTAATTTAGTAACTATATCCGTACACACAATCCCAAGTATTGCTGTCACGAGAGCATGCAACCTTAAGTTTCTTCTGAACCATTGATTATGAACGTTCTTTTGGTCTTTTGTAGGGAACTATTCTCAGCAGTTTTAGAAACATGTGAAGTCTACTCTGCGTATACGATTATTTAAATGTAAGACCATTTGCGTGTACAATTATTTGCATGTACGTTTGGCCAGACGGACGGCTTGCTTTAGCTGTCGCAGCTGTCGCAGCTGTCGCGGTCGAATAAGCGTGCACGGTCTACTCAACAGAAAAGAAACTCATTTACCTGTAAGCTATACTTACAACCATAGTTAGATCCCACCAATTTCCTTTACATATTACGCATCTAAAGTTGTTTCATATTTGTTTGATCGCATTTGCTTAAAACAACGCGCTTAATTTAAAACGCGCGTCAAGCGGGTAGAAAGACATTGTTGGAATCCTCTCAAAAATGCGATTGGTAGATAACATCCTTCAAATTTAAAGGCAAACATAAAGGCAAACATAAAGCCAAGCACAACGGCAATAATTATGTATCGCTAGATGATTTTTGTTCTTAAGTGTTGAAAACACTTCCATGAGTGCATGTCTCACCCTAGCCCCACTCCCCTTTTTGTATTTGTTGCGAATGTCCGCATTAAGTAAAAGGCATGGAATATAGACTATCTTTGTTTCCTAACGTCCGACACGTCTTTATTCCCGTCAAGACAATTTAAACCAAAACTTAGAAATGTAATTAGTGATTTATATAGGGTGTTCTCCTCATCCCATTAACTCAGGTATATCAGTTGCTCGTCATGGTCTTGTTGCAGTTACTGGCAGCAGCAGCCTGGCTGAACGGCCCTGCACTGGGTATAAGCAATTATACCCCCGAAGAAGAAACCGTCTTCTTAAACGCTGATATCGACGAGAACTGTGTTCAAAATCATTGTGATAAAATCTCAGAATTGGAGTTCTGTATCATGTTCACTGATTGCTGCAAGAAGTACCAGGACCAAAAGGATGACGTCGATCTGTGCCACGCTTGTAGTTATCAAGCAGAGAATAACATCCTTGATGTTAATTTCAACTCTTCTGTTAAATTCGACTCTCTGGCCCAGTTAAGCAATTTCACAGACCTGACATTAATTTGGTACAAGAACTGCAAGAAGTATAAGCACCGGAAGATGAGTTCTCTCCTCTCCACAGCATGGGCTGAAATGTCCTCCACGGTTGAGGCTGCGAGCGGTAGTAGTGCTTCTGAAAGCTCTGATGTTTCAGCCTCTACTGATGCAGAAACAACTGTCACCGACACCGCCACTTTGTCTTCTGTTGCTTCCGTTTTCGCTAATTCCACTGCGGCTGTACCCGGTCCCACACCTGCAGACAATCAAACTTCTACTGTTAGTATTGTGACAGTGATTTCAACCACAACTGTCGACGTATCAACCGTAGAAGATTCTGTGTCCACTGTTACAGAAGATTACTCGACCGTGGAGGAAACTACAGTCACAGATGTGGAAAGTACCGTAACGATGACTTCAACCACGTCCGAGACCCCGTCTTCGTTAACGGACGATGTAACATCTACAGTTACAGGCGAGTACTCAACTGTAGAGGAGTCCACGATAACAGAAGTAGAAAGCTCTGTGCCCATTGCCACTAGTGCTCCGGAGAAAATTGAAACCGTTGTTATCCCGGAAACTATCATAAACAACAACACCATTATTGAAACACTTCCTGTAACGCAGGCGACTACTGTTACTGACGTTTGGTCAACGACGCTCTTGCAGAGCGTCCCTGTTACCCTCACGGACGACCAGCCTACAACAATCGTTGATACTGTTGAGAATACAGTCACAATCGTTAGTCAAGGTCTCACTACCACTGTTATTGAACAGGTTCCTACGACTATTATTGGTGAGCTTACCACGACCTACGTCGATGTGGTTCCTACCACTGTTGAGACAACTTTGACGGCGGTAGACACTGAAACAGTCACGAATGTCGAAACGAGTATCCAGACCAACGTTATGCCGGTCACCATTGTAGAAACTCTTCCTCTCACGTTAACAGACCTCCAGTCAACGACCATTACTGATGTCGTCGACAACACCATAATACAGACAGCCAATGGTTCAACAACGACAGTTGTCGAGCAAGTCCCAACAACGATTGTCAGTGAACTGTTAACAACCTATGTTCAAATGGTGCCCACCACTGTCGAAACAACTGTGACCGAGGAATATTTGCAGACTATCACCGATTACGAGACCAACACTGAGACCGACCTTGTTTCTACCACTGTCGTGCAGAGTGTTCCGGTAACGCTTACGGACTATGAAGCTACAACCATCGTCGATACTATTGAGAATACTGTCACTGTGGCATCCCAGGGTCTCACTACTACCGTTATTGAACAGGTTCCAACCACAGTTATCAGTGAGGTCATGACTACTTACGTTGATGTGGTCCCTACTAATGTTACCCAGGTAGTCCCTACTACGTTCACGGAAGAACACGAGGACACCATTACGAACACTGAAACTGAGATCGTACCAACAACTGTTGTGCAGAGCGTTCCTGTTACTTACGAAACTGACTTACCGACGACAATCATTGACACTGTCACGATTATATCTGAAGGTCTCACAACCACAGTTGTTCAGGAGGTTCCAACGACAATTGTTAGTGAAGTTCCTACCACCTACGTCGATGTCGTCCCTACCACGATTGTGGAAAAACAAGAGGATACTGTTACTGATGTTGAAACTAACACTGAAACTGATTTTGTTCCTACGACGTTCGTGCAGAGTGTCCCAGTTATGTTTACTGATTATGTGTCGGATACAGTCGTTAACACTATTACGATAATATCTGAAGGCCTCACAACTACTGTTGTCGAGGAAGTTCCCACGACAATCATTAATGAAGTCCCCACCACCTATGTTGACGTAGTTCCCACTACTGTTACTCAGGTCGCTCCCACAGTCACCGACGTTGAGACTAACACTGAAACCAACTTTATGCCCACAACCATTGTGCAGGTATTCAGTGTCCCAATTACGCTGACGGACTACGAGTCAGCGACAATTGTTGATACCGTTACGGATATCTCCGAAGGTCCTACAACCACGGTCATTGAGGAGGTGCCCACAACGATAGTTACCGTTGTTCCTACTACCTACACTGATGTGGAGCTGACCACCAATCAGCAAACCATAACCGATATTGAAACTAACACCGAAACAGACTTTATTCCTACCACTATTGTACAGAATGTTCCGTTGACGGTTACGAACAACGTGCTGGCAACAATAACTGACACTGTTGAGAATACTGTTACTGTCACATCAGGAGATCTGACTACTACCGTCGTTGAGCAAGCCCCAACAACTATTATCAGCGAGGTATTCATCGCTACTACTGTGACAGAGGAAATTTTGAACACGATGACCGAGCTCATCACGGAAGTCAAAACAGACATCATGCCTACGACTCTTGTGAACGATGTATCTGTTTCAGTTACAGAGTTTTACCCCACGACGATTACCGAGGAGATAACAGCGGCTAGCGAAATCTGCACAACTGTAATCAATATGGTGCCTAAGACCATCCCGCAAGTCGTACGCACGATAGTCACTGAGGAATACACCAATGTGTATGTGAGCACGGTTATTGGAACTGATGCACCTCTTGATGGCGTCGCTACGACTGGTTTGGAGAATAATGTAGTCACTGTGACAGAAGTAATTCCAACGACCTTTGAGACGGAAGTTACTCAGAACTTGATAACACCTGAGATCGTTGAATCGACGATCTGTTACGACGTTCCTGCAACTGTGACGAATTATTACACTACTGAGATGACCAAAGTGGTTCCTACGACGATCAGAGATGAAATAATCTCGACCGTACTTGACACAGTGACCTTCAGCGAGTTTGTGCCAAACAATGTTTCAGTTACAGAGTTTTACCCCACGACAATTACCGAGGAGAAAACAGCGGCTAGCGAAATCTGCACAACTGTAATCAATATGGTGCCTAAGACCATCCCACAAGTCGTACGCACGACCGTCACTGAGGAAT